>JARCZZ010023648.1:15134-37791 GCA_030323915.1 Brotogeris chrysoptera | reverse complement strand
GTTGGGGCTGTTCAGCCTGGAGAAGAGAAGGCTGCGTGGAGACCTCATAACAGCCTTCCAGTATCTGAAGGGGGCCTGTAAGGGTTCTGGGGAGGGACTCTTCATTAGGGACTATAGTGATAGGACAAGGGGTAACGGGTTCAAACTTAAAGAGAGGAAGTTTAGATTGGATATGAAGAAGAAATTCTTCGCTGTGAGGGTGGTGAGGCACTGGAATGGGTTGCCTAGGGAAGCTGCAAATGCTCCAACCTGGCAACGTGCAAAACCAGGCTAGACAGAGCCATGGGTGGATTGGTTCAGTGTGAGGTGTCCCTGCCCATGGCAGGGGGATTGGAACTAGATGATCTTAAGGTCCTTTCCACCCCTAACTGTTCTATGATTCTATGATTCTAAGACAAGCAGCTGTAGCTGTAAGTAAAAACATTTCAGACAGTTCATTTTAAAATGAAGCATGTCTTTTTTAAATATCAGATGTGTGGATTTAGACTCTCTGCTTTACTTCCAAGAGCTGTGTTTTCAGTAAACAGTCAGAGAAATTGTGGTACAAAACCTCAATTGGAAAATTTGTTCAATTTCAGGGCACAAGGCCTGGGAAAAGTCCCTACTTTTCTCACTGAACCCGTACAAGACTTGCTGATTTTTTTACAGTTTGAGGTACCTGAAAATGCAGATGCCAGCAGGACTAAATAACAGGCATGGATGGAAATAGCCATTTATAGTGCTGCTTTGGTTCAAGCAGATTAATATGTGGCTCACAGCAGTGACTTGACCATTTCTAACCACCTACAGGAAAGTCTAACTCATCTGGACAACATCTGCTCACTTTTTTGTTTTTATTTAAAATACGAAACTATGTGAAGATTACCAATCCCAAAACAAGATAAATGCCTGCCTCTAAATCTGTTTTGTCATTTGCAACACCATTTCATACTACCTCCTCACTGAGTTACAGCCATGCATATCAATGAAATTTCAAAAGCCAGGTAAAATCCCTGGCCCTCCCTGGCCACCTGCCTTGCCCAAAGACCCATCCAACCATCCTCTCACCCATGCAGCCACAGGAGTGATCACTGGTTGCTGATGGTAGCCAGTATCTGCCTGGGGTCACACAAAGCCAGTCCATGCACTGCTGCAATTGCGCAAAGCTCTTCTAAAATGGAAATAGGCAAGAAGGGTGACATTTCTTAAGTAGCTCTTTTAACAATCATGTATCACCTTGGTCACTAATTTTACAGTGACTGCAGCCAGTGTATAAAGCTAATGTGTTTGTTCAAATCACTGTTATGCCTGCAGTGTGAGAATTATATGCTTTAGCTTTTTTGTCACATTTTCCAGACAATAAGCCTGCCGCATTTGTATTATGCAAAGTGAGTAAGCTTCCACACTGTACACAACCTTCCTGCAACAAAATTAAAGTAGACTGGCATCATTAAATAAGCCTCATTGTCTTCATTTCAACAATGATCTCATCTGACATCAGAGACTGTAAATATGCTGCTAGATGAGTTTTTCCTGCTATATTAGACACCACTGATTTTCCTATTTGTTCCACGCTTTTCTTCACAGGAGGGAAAATGCTTCATTTGTCAGTTAATGCTTATAGTAGAAAGCAGTTGAATTTGTTCAGGAAAAACAAGTCAAAATACCTCTGTAGTCAGTATTCAGGAATCTACAGAGACAGTAGAGGCTATTACTTTTTTAATAATTAATTCTTATGGCCACACATTCCTGAAAACCAAAGTAATATATTCACGAGACTACAAAAAAAAACAAGTCTGAACGTCCTCTGTATTGTCCCTGTCTAGCAATTTATCAATCTGTGTGCTGTGAATCACTGGTGAGCTATAAATTATGAAATACTACAACTGCAGAACATTATGAAAACACACAAACCTCCCAGCGAATGGGAAAGGAATAAAGTTGGGGACAATGCAAAGCAATAAATATTGAAAGCATGCCAGCTTAGATTTGGTTGAAAATGAACACTAGAGTGTGAGCACTGGAAAAGGGGTTTGTAGATTATTTTCAAAATAATTAGACCATTTCAGGTGATTTTTAAAGGTTTTAGGTGGTTCTTTGATTGGTAAATGGCACCAGTAGATATCAGCCCAAACACAAAGGCAAGAGGTGACTCTGACCAGGTGCGCTCTAGTGTTTACTATATTCAGATCTTGCTGGCATGAGAGGCATACATTAGAGGACAGACTGTTAAAGACAGAGCTGCTGAATTTGCTTGTTCTCTGTACTGGTCTGCCCTCATTATGGCACAGTATTTTAGCAGACTGAAATGGTCATCAGCAGCCTTCAGCAATACCCTCAGAAAGGGATGGAGCAGTTGGGCAAACATGCTGTGTAACAAAAATATACTGCAGCAGGGGAGAATTAAAGAACACCCAACATTTTCATAACCAAATGAATTTGTTCCCTTTTCTTCTTTACTTTCATTTGTATATTGCTGATAAGATCTTGTTAATAAGAATGTCCAGAGAAAATCTGTTACCAGTGGTAACAGTTGCCCTTGTTCCCCTTTTGAAAGCTCTTAAATTTTTTACAGTGCAACCCACTAGGCCTTGCAAACCAGAAAAGAGACCAAATTGAGAGAAATAGTTATTTGCTCATGTGCAAAGATCTGTATTTGCTTAAGAGAAATCATTAACCAGTTGTTCAACATCACATGAATTAAGGTATCATGTATTTATAGAAAATATACCTATAAACAATTAAACACGGCTAACCTCATTATTTGTTCTTTTAGTTTTGCTCTTACAGAAATGTAACATTCATTTTAAGCACGTTTTACGTAGCAACAAGATGACATAGAAATAAGGACTCGTGAAATACAGAGCTGGTTAATTCTGCAAAAATGTTTTTTACAGATAGTCATACTCTGAACTGCAGCTCTTACATCAATCTTAACTAGCTCTTGTGAACATCTGCATCAGTGGAGCTCTGCATGATAGTTTGGCAAAGGATGATTCCTCCCATAACAGTAGACACACCACCTGATGAAATTGCATATCTGTGGGCAACAGCCCATATGCTGCTGCCACCCCTCTGCTGCTACGAAACAACCTCCTCTAATCCTGAAGGAGAGCCTATATTAAGTGACATCTACACCCACTAACAAAGAACAGGAGATGGGCAAAGCCAGTGTTCATGAGCACCCAAAACCAGAATGTGACCGCCAAATTCTCAGGAGAAGGTGCCCAATGTGACTTTCTAAAGCCAGTGGCAATGATACAGTACCAGAAAGAGATGGTTATCAAAATGGCATGGGGTACGTTTCTTATAGCTTGTGAGCAGAAAAAAAAGAACTGAAAAATTTTCAATAATTCATTCACAATGACCAGTTCAACTTCTCTTCCCAGGAATACATGTAGCTCCACTTCAACTGCTGTATGAAAGCGCATAAAGAAAACAAGTAATATAAGCACTCAATTGCCATATTACTCCGTTCTAGTACCCTATACTATCCTCCACTTGAAAATGCAAGTAGTAAAACATAGCTGAAGACACCTGCACTTTGACCAGCTTTCACTGAAGTGGCCCATTTTAACTAACCTTTCTTATATTGTTATAGGACAGAATTTTTGATACACCACTACCTCAGAAAGCCCAGATTTGACAAAATGTTCCTGGAAGAAATGCTGTTGGGCCATTTACCAGCACTCCTATGTAACAAATACGGTTTGCCAATGACCCTGGTTACACGACTCTGCAAATCACATACAAAGGAACTTCACTGAACTGTAAAGCAGCCTTACCAAGGATTAAAACTGAAGGACATGGAGATCAGTGTTAAACCTTCAAATTATGCAGCTGGAAAACACTAGAGTAAATCTAGATACAGTAATGTGAAGCAGCTACTTGAACACAGTACTTTAGCTTCCAAGGCAAACAAATGATAAAACATAACAGAGAGAGGTCTAGATTCAGCTGGCATTCTACATGGAAAGATATCCTATTTGGTTGTTTCTTTTTCAGACGCCTCCCTGTGAGAGACTGAACTGAAATCAGACTCCACCATCCATTGTCTCAAAGACTGGTGTGAAAGATGGGTGTGAGGAGCTGAGACTCCACTGCCCGTTTTCTCAAGGATTGGCACAAGGAACTGAAGTCCATTGTCTCTAGGACTGCTGTCCATTTTCTCACGGATTGCTGAAACACTTGAGCAGTTGAAGAGCTGGCTGCAAGTCCAGCATATGATCAACCACAAATGCGCAGTGCATGACATTAAGAACAGGGGTACTTCCCTCCAATGCATAATAAAAAGGGACAAAGCTGATCACCCGTGTGGCCACACACCACTGAAGACTACAGACACTTAGGATGCTGCTGAGTCCACAGTGGTGATGTTCTCTCTGCACTCCAAATGCTTGCTTAATTTCTATCCTCTTTTCCAATCTGTCCTGCTGCTACTAAATAATTATCTTTTTAAATCATTACCTCTTTATAATAAACAAATTGACCGATTGTGGTGCTTGACCTTATTTGCATCTTAATTTCACTCTGGGGATCACAAACAAAATATTTCCGACGCTGGGTTTTATCCAGTCAGAGCTTGACGCTTCCTTAGATTCAACTCCTACTTGTGCAATTTACAGTTACAGCAGTTTTGTACTAAAAAAGTAAGACTTCAAAGCTCAGCAGTGTAGCACATTCATCAGAACCTGCACCTGCTGGCATACAGATAGCCATGCAGTTCAGCCAACCTGATATTGAACCCTTTTGAATTAATGTGGTCTAACTGCCTGTCTGCCAAGTCTTGCAGTCATAAGCCTTCATTCTGAAAGTTCGCGGCGACACCAAGCTGAGTGCTGCAGCTGACACGCCTGAGGGATGGGATGCTATCCAGAGGGACCTGGACAATCTCAGGTGGGTCCATGTGAACCTTAGCAGGTTCAACAAGATCAAGTGCAGGGTCCTACATGTGCAGTGGGGCAACCCCCCATATCAGTACAGGCTGGGGGATGAAGGGATTAAGAGTAGCACTGCTGAGAAGGACTTGGGGATACTGACGGATGAATGTGCACTTGCAGGCAAGAAAGCCAACCCTGTGGTGGTCTGCATCAAAAGAACCGTGACCAGCAGGTCAAGTGAGGGGATTCTACCTACCTACTCTGCTCTGGTGAGAACCCACCTGGGGTACTGAGTACAGTTCTGGAGTCCTCAAAATAGGAAAGACATGGATATGTTGGATACAGTACAGAGGAGGATTACAGAAATGATCAGAGGGATAGAACACCTCCCCTGTAAGGAAAGTCTGGGAGATTTGGCCTTGTTCAGCATGGAGAAACAAGACTCCAGTAAGACCTTATAGTAGCCTTCCAGTACTGATATGGGGCTTATGAGAAACATGGATGCAGACTATTTGGTAGGGCCTCTTGTGACAGAACAATGGGTAACTGTTTTAAACTAAAAGAGGGTAGATTCAGACTAGATATAAAGCAGAAATTTTTCAGGACAAGGGCGGTGAAACACTGAAGAGACTGTTTCCTGGAGATGTGGAAACTGCACATCACTAGAATCATTCAAGGTCAGGTTGGACAGGACTCTCAGCAATATCATCTAGTTGAAAATGTTCCTGCTCATTGCAGGATAGTTTGATGATGACTTCTAAAGGTCCTTTCCAACCCAACACAAATTATTCTATGATTCTATGAAAAAACTAACTGGATCTAGCTCCAGATTCAAACTACTTGTCTCTTAAGGGATGTATTCCAACCAGCAGGATATTGCAACCATAGAGAACTGTATTGTGAGCATCTATAACAATTGCCATACACAGTAAGCTGAAATGCATATATATATAAATATACATATAGATACATGATTTGAAAATGCTTCCTCTTCAGCAATACAGTGATTGAGAGATAGCCCGCATTTGTTGGTAGAAACAGCTCTGTAAAACTGAGGTTACCAGAATGAAGCTGACAAGTAGGAGAGGAACCTAAAGAGTTCAGTTCTGTGCAGGCAGAGAGGCCAGCTCTTGGTCATTTTTCTGGCACTTAACTGAACGATGTGATTCTCTCTTGCCTGGAGATTGAGCACTGTCTCTGAATAATTCCTTTCCTAACATTCATCAACAGAATAAGAGCAGACTTCCTTCTGGTATTTTAAACGTTCTGCCATTCACAATGCCATAAATGTTAAGATGAAAGACTGTGCTTTGGGCAAAGGATTTGGAATTTTTTTTGCCAACATGTCCTTCTCCATCTTGCACCCTGACACTTCTCACCGAAAATTCCTATATGCAAATTTGTATATCTACAAGTGGATTAGGCAATGGGCATTTTGCTTCAGGCATTACTCTTGACACCTGTTTATGCACCCTGTGATTCACTTCCCGATTTTTAAAAGTTATATCCTTAACGTATAAAACCAATAGACAAGAGCACCGTTAAAACTTTTTTTGTTTTAAATCATTCTATCTGATTTCTTAAAATGTCAGCATGAATGATATTTCTGATAACTGATGCTTACTTCACCTAATGCCAGTGTTGAGTGCAATGGTTCCCTACACCTCCTCATTCTTCTTTCTTCCAGAGACTGACTATATCTCAGGATTGTTAAACATTTGAATTTCATCCTGCTGCAATACATTTTTTATTAAGTTTTTGTATGGTTTTGGAGAGGGATTAAGAGCTGATATTTTCCTGAATTCTTTTCAGAGGCTCTGGTATACACTGAAAAAAAAAAAAAAAAAAAAAGCACAATAAGAAACAAACTCTACATTTTCCTGTTTTGACGGTGAAATGGAAAGAAAGGAAGAAGGCTACATGGACTGTCCTTGCCATTACTCATATCAAAGGATTAAATATGGCTTGCTTACTGTGTCTTGTGATTCTGATCACAAGGATATCTTCAAGCTTCAGAAGCAACACTTTTTATCAATCTTTTAGGCTTTCAAGTAAGTTCAAGTCAAAACCTACTTTCTACTGAAACTGATGCAGGTCTTTCACCCTTCTGACTGCCTTCTGATGAGTGTATAACCAGCCTCACAGCACAGTCAAATACCTTCCATCAACAGGTACCCAAAGTGCTTGTGGTGAAGTAGTATTTAAGTTAGAACTAGCTGATCATATTTTTAAGTAATGCAAATTTTTTTCAACAAAAGCACCTGAATTAAATTCATATTTTCAAATTTTCAAATAAAAATTCAATAAGCAACTGATATAGCTATGTTTACCTTTATCTGACATGACCCCTTTTCTGCTTTTTTACCTGCTTCCTCAGGAAAAAAGGATGAAGTTGCAAGCAAGGAAGGACAAACATTTTGTTTTCTCCCTTTCTCTTCCATCTAAAGGCACACAGTAGGTGCACCCTACTATTACTCTTTGCAGTCTTCAATGCCAGGGGTACTTCAGCTGTCATACCTATGTCTTAACCTGAATAGCTCTTCTGTTCTTGACTTAAAATTGACCTTGCATAAGGACAGCAGCAAGCTGTACCGTTACCAGTGCCTTAAGCTCAAGAGCAGGAGTGGCCCAGGATGTAGCAACCATGAGTAGGATGACCTGCACTCTGTGTGTGCTGTTCTGGGAGGAATCCAACATCCTTTGTTTCAGATGCAAACTGTTTAAATTAGAGTGGTTTTGTTTAGGCTCTAGTACAATGAAGACAAGGCTACATCCTTTGGACAGGTTGGCATGTTTGTGCATGCTTTCCTGGGCAATGGCATCCAGAAGATACAGCCAGTCATTTTTAATAAGCAACATGTGGTATGGATTCACTACAATCTTACTGACAAATTTTCATTACAGCAACTACTGTCCTGTTCATAAGCAGGGATGCCAAAACCCAGCAACATTCCAGAATAAGAATCATAATGACTAGCTTCAGAACTATGGATTTATCAGACTACTTTATGAGACCAGACTACAGTGATAAAACTTTACAAGTGCATCTTACAAATCCAACAAAAGGGGAAAAATGCAAATCTCTATTCTGGCTGCAAAGACTTCTACTGGAGATTATATACATTCACTATTTTGCTCTCTATTGTAAGCTACTCTGCTTTACAGTATTTCACATTACTACTACTGCTACTAATCTGCATGCAATAAATCCTAGAATCCATCAAGGAAAGGAAAGGAAAAATTCAATTGCTCAACAAAAAGGAAGCTTTCCGTGCAAGGGGGGGCTGACCATAACCATCCTTATCTGTTAAAACACCATGGTAAAAGTCAAATGAATTATGAGTGAAATTACTTTTTTTTCCCTGTCTTTATTTATCAAAATCTAAAGGAAGCTCCTGGAATAAAATGCAATTGTTTCTCCTTCCAATGCATATTTCACTAGCCTTTCTTTTAATGTATATATATAAATATATATATATTTTAAGTACAGCTATGGAGAGGTGAGTCATAATTGCAACTTTAGGTATTTGAATGAAATAAAAAGAGGTGTACGTGACACATCAGAAGGCAATTGAAGTTCTCTGCTTGTTGCCATGCAGGTACATTTCTGAGTATCTCACAATCCACTATTAGTTTTCACTCTTAGCAAGCTCTCTCTTTTGTCTTCAGCAACCTAGTAACGCTTCCTAGGGCAGCGCTAAACTGATTTGGATGTTGTAAGTCAATAATAAACCTGTAAAAACAAGTCCAACTTATTTTTTTATTTACAAAAGACTTCATTCCAGCTGTCATTTATCTATATATTCTTAACATTCTTTTCATAAATATTGTCACTTAATAAAAATTACCTGTCCAGGTATGTAAATACCTTTACAGTGGAAGTGATGGAGGTTCCTGTGGGCAGCACCACAATGCCAGCACTCAGCAGGGAGTAAGTACTGTGGTATCCTACCAGCAGCTAGGAACTTCACAAGAAGTTCTGGTCCCAAAGCAGGCCCCTTACACAGCTGTCCACACTTAAGGTGGTATCTATGCAAGGACCACAACTGAAACCCTGAGCACTTCAGGATGGGCAGTAGAGGGGCACATCTAGAAGTTCTTATTTCTACTGTAAATAACACAGTTACCTCAGAACTGTTGTGCCTGGGCAGTAATTTGATGGGGAGAAAAGCTGTTTAACCAAAACACTATTTTTTATTTTTGTTTTTATAAAATACAGGTTTAATGAGATATTGTAATATTCTATCACATGGGTAATCTATTCCAATTCTCAATGTGGCCAGTGCCTTTTACATGGCTATTTTTGTATAATTTCATTATGTCAATTCTAGCAACTTATTGTAAGGCATAAACTGTGTCTATGTCATAAGTCACTAAACACAGCTGCTACTTGGCATTGCTTAAAACATTTTTTCTCCAGTGAGTTGCTCATAAAGGAGATTAATAATTCTAGATGAGACAAAGTGTTACCTTCTATTTTAATAATTGAAATATTCTTTTTATATCCTTACAAGTGATCTTTTACAAAAGATCACATTCTGTTGTGATGCTGTGAAAACTTGTAGCATTCTCAAAAACATTATACACACATTTACTTGAATTTCGTTGGGAAGCGTTGTTTTGCCTGTTTCTACGAAATAAGCCACAGCCACATATGGGAGTTGACGTAGAGACAGGGTGCTGGTTACCTTCTCTTTTTCTTAATGAAGACAGACTAGAATTTGTGCAAAACTGTGATTATTTTTTTTTTTAAGTTTTATGGAACTGCAGGACAAAATGAGGCTTCAAGGACAGATCTCAGTAATTTCACTTCAGAAATTTTGAAAAACTTGAGTATCTTTACCCAGAAATTTTGAGCAATTGGCTGACTTGCCCACAGGAAAGAGGGAAAATAAATTCTGAGGACTACTGAAAATGGCATTTTCAGGAAACTAGCCCAAAGATTTTCACAATATCGTCTGTAATTGAAGTACAATGGGAAAAATTACCTCTTTGACCAGTATGGTGTTTTGATTAAACATGCATGTACTGAAGTATGACAAAACAAGGCAGCATATCAGCTGGCTTAAGACATAATAAACTAAATTCATGCCTTCTGCAACTCTTTTGAAGACAGCAGTATTCTTCAATGGACAGACCTGATCCATGAGTCTCCTACATGTGCTTGTTGTTTTTTTTTTGTTTGTTTATCTGGATATTTCTTTTCCTTTTCTCAATCTGGAGGTTAGTGTTTCTGGATTTTTCTCTCTATCTGGATGTTTCTTTTCCTTTGCACATAATATGGCTAGAACAGGGTATTGGACTTTGCAAGGAGGGCTTTGAAGCTGGGAGTTCCCAACTTTACCTCCAAGTCTATTGTCACCTAATAACTAATGCACATCACAGGAATAAAGACAGGTGTAATGTTAAATAGCTGTTTATCCTAAATGAACTCCTATCAAAAACTAAAATCTCTGCATCTGTTTTATAGTTAAATGGGTTTTGTTGATTTTTTGCAGATAGTTTCTGCTCCTAGAGGGCAAGAAAAAGACAGAGTCTATAAATATCGCACACTCTCAAACATCTAAAGTAGCGAAGCAAGTCCAACCCAAAGTGTGTTGCTGTCCCGCCAATGTTAGCTCTCCTGAAAGCATGAATGACATCAGTGAATACAATCAGCAGCTTTCAGCTCTCTCTGGCCAGAATCACAGGCACTCCTGGGAGCCCAGACATTCCAGGTTGTTTTGGACAAAGAGATGACCCCACACACAGATGTGTGCCATTAATTCAGTAATATCAGTTCCAAGCCTCGAGCCATAGGCTGGGATAGAGCCCACAGATGAGCATTCAAAGGCAGGAGGAAAAGCTACCTTTCCTGGCTTCCAAGAAGCTAGCACTAGGTCTCAGGACTGGCTATGATAAAGACAAAGAGTAAAATGCGCTTGAGGCAATTTTCAATGGTCAATTCAACCAAATCAGAGCCTCTTTGGCTCAGCCCTGGCCTGGCCTCAGGTTTACAATAATCTATCCAGTGTGACAAGGGCATTAGCATCAATTTTAGGTGCAGAAATCTCTGAGACTGCTCTTCAGTATCAAGCCTCCTCTACAAAAGCAGGCTGAGCTGATTCTGCGTCCTTAATTCTCTCACTTTCTGACTGCCCCTTTCTTGCCTTCAAGAGGCTACAAGCGCCAAAATACTCCACCAGGGAAAACCCCGAAGGCAATCAGAAGCAGCTTTCCCCTAGGGCCTTTGCCTGAACTGTACTACATTAATTGCCCATGTTACTCACCATATATAGGGAGCTGCAGAAAGAAACTGGAAAATGATAGAAGCTGAAGGGCCACCAGTTTAAAGGCAATCCCAGCCTGGCATTTTGGCTACTCTAGACGTGACTTTTCCACAGACGTCTGCCTCAGATCAGTGTCTGGATGACAGGCCACTGTTGCCTGGACTCAGGCTTGACCAAACAGCTCTGAGTGTGGTCCAGGTGTTGTAGCTAATGGTTTGGGTGATACTATATGATATTCCCTCGAGTGCATTCTGTACAAAATCCCTTAGGCCTATGTCCACCCACCAAATCAACCACAGTGGTAATGCCAAGAAGCAGAAACAAAGTATAAACTAAAATAGGCCACAGATAACACCTTTAGCTTACATCATCCTATTGCTTCTGTGTGTAAGTTATGGTTTGGCAGAGATGTACAAATAGCTCTGAAATGTGAAAGTCAAATTGAAAGGATTATATTGAGGCTGCCTAATAGCAAAAGATGCTTCGAGTGCTATTTAGTACAAACAATAAAATAAGATGTTATTATAGAAGAAGCATATACTGACCTCTGCTTGTGCTGCCCAGCACAATTTTCATTACAAGACTCTTGTTCCTTCTTCATTTGTCTTTCAGTTTGTTTGCTTGTGAAATTATTCTTTTTTCCTTCTTAAGACCCACACTATTGTCAACGGGTCTGTGAAGCTTGTGGGAAAGTTTGGATGGTTTTGTGCCTCTTTCTTTTTTTTCTTAAGTCCATCAAATTTTGTTCAGGATTAGTAATTTAATAAGTATTTTATAATCCATGTTTCCTGCCCCTCATCTACACTCTGCAGGACAGTGCTGGCACCCTGCCAAATTACCTTGGCACAAGTATCTGCAATGTTGGCATTTGCGGCCACATATAAATGAAAGGGTTGACCCTCCAGTCCTTTGTGAGCCTGAGAATTTGCCTTTTCTCTTGAGTGAGGTGTGAAACACCAAGAAGTCTTCTGTACTCACTGCACAAGCCAAAAAGCCATCCCATTATGTCAAACAGCTTGGACTACATTCTTCCTATGGCAAGGTGCATGCACCAAAAGTTTTTTGCTTGCAGTCCAACAGAAGGAATTTAATGCTGCAGAATTGCCCCTGTCTGTGGCTGGAAGTTACAGTGGCTACTCAGAGCTAACAGGAGCTCATCTGTATGCAGCAAGATAAGGTGAAGCTCACAGCAACATAGACCCGAGCAAAGTGCCCTGGGCTGAGATCCAGAAATACAGAAGATACAGCATTTTTTTTTTAAGTATGAGAGGTATGATCACTTTTCGATTTTGCAGAGCCCTGATAGGACTGTCTGCATGCTAAATGATAGCCACTTTGGATTTTCTCCAGCCACATCCAGAGATAGTAGTCACCCATACTGTTAAAATCACTTCTCTGATCAACTATGAAACAGAAATTCACTCCCAGCATCCTTTTCTGTTTCTTCTCTCTGAGGGATGATTTTTTTTGGATTGTGTGCTTTAATGTCAGGGTCACAATGTTGTCCTGAGAGCTTTGTTCTAAAGACCAGATTTTTAACTATGAGGAAATTGGAGGACATTTGTTTGGGGGACTTTGCTGTTGTTTCTTCCAGACCTACAGCATGTTTCTGTCAGGATGGGGTTGTCAGGGAAAAGTAGTGAGAAACATTTTATGGAGACTTCTACTTAAAGAGATGAAGCTCCACGGTCACAAAATCCATTTTGCATTTTTTGGATTATGCCAGCATGTCCTTCCGTGATTCCTACCCCTTCGTCTCCCCAGCCCCAGTCATAAGTATATCTGGCCAGTGTAAGCGCACTTGCATTGCTCTGTGAGTGCTTCTTGTCAGATGTGTAATTCAGATCCAAATTCAGCCTGGGCTGAAGCCACAGAGCAGATAAAACTCAAAGTTATGCAACTTTTTTCTCTCTTTATAGCAGTCTAAAAAAGTATTTTTCTAAGGAAGAGAAGGTCAAAGCCTTTATACCCATGCCCATCTTTGGTATTCAACTATTGAATCAAGTTGCTAAAACTCAATATTATGCAGCTCTGTCTGAAAACTAAAACTTTCTGCTTTCTATTTTGATTTTGCTTCAATTGCTTGAGCTTCCATAAGTCGTTTAAAAAGGAAATGAAGCTCTCTAAACTGTGAGGAATTTGCTTGTTAGTGGAGCACATACAATACTGCAACCAACCAAATATTGGCTTAAAATAGAATTGATTTCTCCCTCAAAAAAAAAAAAAAAAAAAAAAAAAAAAAAAGCCCACTTAATCTTCTGGTTATTTGGGGGAAGGAAGGGGGATAGAGGGGGTAATCTTAGTGGAACTCAAATTAAGAATCTGAAAACTGTAGCGCAGAAATAAAAAGCCCCATCTTTTAAAGCAACCGGATGCATCCCAGGAGCGCGATGCAGCAGGAGATGCCCGTGACAACGCAGCGTGGAAGCCGGACAGCTCCTTTCGCTGTCCGCAGAGGCTGGCTGTGACGGGCATCGGCGCTGAGCCCGCGGACCGTCCCACCGGGGTGGGCAGAGGGGTCCGGGCTCCTCCCCCCGAGGGCCCCTCCCCGGTGCCCCGCCCCGTCGTCCTGCCTTTGCGAGGAGCTGGCTTTGCTCCAGCATGGGGGAACTAGCCGCGAGGTCGGGCGGGGGATGGCGCTCCCCGCATCCCTGCTCCGGACGGGGCGGGTCAGCGCGCCCGAGCCCCTGTTCTCCTGCTTCAGCCGCGGCTGGCAGCGGCGCGTGCTGCCGTCAGCCGCCGTCCTGCAGCTGGAGGGGATAACGATACGGAACGAGGGAGAGGCAGGCGAAGGGGCACAGAAGATTCATCCCTGCGGCCCGGTAGACCCTGCCTCGGGGTCCCAGGGCTCTCGGAGGAGTCGGGCACGCGTTCATACGACAGCCCCCAAGGCGCAGGAAGGGACCCTGCGGGATCTGTCGTGAGACCACTCTTTCCCAGGTGGGGTAGTAGCCAAGGAGCTTGCAGGAAAGTTTGCAAAGGAAAACGTAAGAAATATGAAAAGCAGAACGTGCAGAAAGGCACTTGCGGGAGTCGGCAGGACTCGGGGAGGAGGAGGGGAGAAGCAAACCCGCCACGCGGCAGCGCTCCCGCCCGTGCCCCGAGCTACCCGGGAGCTTTGCCCAGCCCGCACCACACTCACGGGCGGGTGAGGCTCCAAAGTCACAGGATATGCGAGCACTCGAGACAAGTTTCGGTTCCCTAAGCGCAGCAGGGTGACTTCTTGTCATGCTCTGGCACTTAAGAAACATCCAGGACACAGGTGGTTAGAAGTGATCAAAGACGAGATAAGATCAAAGATCACTTTAATTGCGAAAATGAGGTCACATAGGATTTCCAGAAAGTCAGCTATGTATCTGAGGCTGTGAAAAGCACTACGGTCATTTAATGTAAGCGGCTGAAGTTCAGAAATGACTGGACACTTACATTCACTTGACTCACAGATTTAACATTCCCTTTTAGCTAGAGGTAACACAGATTGCACAAAAATAAACAGGAAAAAAATATATATATGTATGTATTTGGTCAAGCATTCATTTCAGGCAGCCTGTCACAGAGGTATGCGGCAGCCGGCCCAGCGTCAGTAACGGGCCGTGCACCATCTTCAGGGGCACAATAGGAAAGGGCCAGGAGAGCGGGGCTGTGAGGAGGGAGAGCCTGTTCTGCTGCAGCCCTGCGCCAGGCGAGGAAGGGGAAGCGCTCCTGGTTTCCCAAAGGCAAGCATCTGGGATTGACGGGAGAGGGGGAACCCTCCGCGAAGAGAGACATCGCGGGGACCAGCCAGGCCAGGCTTGGCTCCCCCTGCCCTTGGCATCGCAGTAACACCGGCTGCTTCTGCCGTAGGTTTCAGCTTGCGGCGGGGCTTGTGCTCACTCCTCCGCGGCAGCCCGCTCCCTCCCTCCCCTGTCTCCGAGGAGCACATGGCAATGTTTTGGTTGGTCGGTTCAGTCCGTTTTGTTGTTCGTTTGTATTTGTTGTTTGTTTTATATCGTGGTTTTTTTCTATCCCCAAGTAATAGGCGCCACTGGCTGCCTCCGGAGTAACCACAACGTCTCCGGGAAAACTTCCCAGCGGCTTTTTAAAAAAAAAAAAAAAAGAAAAGAAAGAAAGAAAAATAAAAAGAAAAAGGAACGCTATTTCACAGGCTGCTTAAACTCACTGTGTCGCTGCGTGCGTGGTGGTGAACTCACAGACAGTCGCACAGCGCCAAGCCTATCCCTGGTGGGAGACCCTAGGTCAAAGGCATTACAAAAGATCCCCATATAGTGAGGGATGCTGTCGGGGTTGAAGCTCCATCACCTCCCTGCTCTGTGATGAAGGGAAGCTCTATGACTGGAAGGTCCTAGCACAGCAGGAGAGCGGTTACGCGCACGTAACACAGGACGGGGATGTTGATGTTAAGTACCTTTCAAGGTTACAAAACACGTTCGCTTTCCCCTCAAGAAAATCCACTTGGTCGTTTCAGAGTTCAAAAAGGGACAAGCCCAAAGCTCCTTTCTCCGCTCAAGGAGTCACCTTCAGCCTCCGTGCTCAAGCTGTCGGACCGAGGTCAGGATTTGAGCCCCCGCCATCTCCTCTTAAATCTAAGAAACCCTCCCGTCACGGCGGTTTTCTGCATTTTTCATCTTATTTTTAACGATGCTACTCGGGCAGACTCTGTGGCTTTACACCGACCACTAGCAACTTCCTGCAAACCCTAAGTCTACCCAGAATGATGGGGGAAGGCGAGCGAGGGGCCGTGGCAGCGCCAGCACCTGGCGGCGGAGCCCCCGGGAGGCCAGGCGAGGAGACAGCTGCCGCTGAGTCCCCGGTGGCCCTGCCCCGCGGGGCTTGTCCGACGGTCAGAGGAGAGAGAGGGTCGGTCGCAGAGCGGGATCCTGAGCCCCCTGCCCTTCTGCCGTCGCTGTAGAGGGGCTGGGCGAGCGGGACACTGCAGCGCGAGACAGGCGGATGGAGCGAGTGGCAGGTGCCCCGTCCCGGAGCGGCTGGCTTCACTGCCTGCAAAACTTGCACTTGACAATTTTCTTAAAAGCACTTTGGAAGTCTTTGTTGAAATAGGCATAGATGATGGGGTTGAGAAGGGAGTTGGAGTAGCCTAGCCAGTTGATGACTGCGCCCAGCCACTCGGGCATGTAGCACTTACTGTCACAAAAGGGCAGGACCAGCGCCACGATGAAGAATGGCAGCCAGCAGAGGATGAAGGTTCCCATGATGATGCCCAGGGTCTTAACAGTCTTCCTTTCGCGGGACAGAGCCATCCGTCGCTTGGCCTCCGTGTTCTTCTCGTTGCGCTTCTCGAAGGAGGGGGGCTGCAGGGAGCTGCACGCTTCGCTGGGAAGCGGCAGGTGACTCTTGGAGGAGCTGTTGCAGCGCTGGACCTCGATGATCTCCAGGGCAGCCCCGTCCTCGCCATGCCGCACAGCGCCGTTGACACAGACACCGGGCTTGAGCTCCGCAGTCCGCCGCCAGCCCTTGCCGGGCTCCCCGCTGCTTTTCTTCTGCAGGACGGCGGGGGAGAGGGTGAGGCAGGTGTCCGCGATTTTCTTCTTCTCCGCTTTCTTGACGGTCTTGCGGATCCTGAAGCGGGCTGCCTTAAAGATACGGCCATAAAGGACCAACATGAGGAGGAGCGGGATGTAGAAGGCGCCAAAGGTGGAGTAGATGGTGTACCCATGGTCCTTGCTGATGGTGCAGGCGTCGGGGTCCGAGCGGTCTTCGGGCGTCCTCCAGCCCAGCATGGGCGGGATTGAAATCAAGAAGCCGATGACCCAGGTCAGGCTGATAAGCACGGCGGCCCGTCGGGGAGTTCGCTTGTTGACATAGTCGATAGGGTCCGTGATGGCCCAGTACCTGTCCAAGGCGATGGCGCACAGGTGCAGGATGGAAGAGGTGCAGCACAGCACGTCCAGCGAGATAAAGATGTCGCAGGTGACTTGCCCTAGCGTCCATTTGTTCAGCACCTGGTAGAGGGCCGCCATGGGCAGCACCAGCACGGATACCATGAGGTCGGTGACGGCCAGCGAGCCGATGAGATAGTTGGCCACGGTTTGGAGGGAGCGTTCCAGGGCGATGGCCGCGATCACGCAAGCGTTGCCGCTCACGGCGCACAGAATGAGCATTCCCAGGAGCAGGGAGGTAAGCAGCTGGTAGCCCAGAGTCACTTCACCGAAGCCGGGGCCGCCGGCACCCTCGGGGGAGAGCTCTGAGGAGGTAGTGTTGTTGGCCACATCCATGCCGGGCGGCGGATTCGCTTCAGGAGACGGGCATGGGAAGAGGCTCCGGTCACTTATGCTCTCCTGTGGCAGGAGGCATCGCCGCCCCGTGCGCTTTGGCCACGCTGGACACCAGAGCTCCGCTGCCCTTCCCTCCCCTATATATTGCGGCGGGATGTGGCCGAGCCTCGGAGGACGGCGGCTGGCGGAGCCGCCCAGCGCCCGCCCATCCCCGCCGCCTCTGCCCAGCCCGCAGCCCCGGGCGGTGGGGGCGGCCCTCCTGCTGCCTCTCGCCGAGCTGCTGCCCCTCGCTCCTCCGCTCTCCCGCGCCGCTCCTTCATGGTCTGCCTCTCCGCTTTCCCCTCTCTTTCTTCCTCGCTCCCTCTCTTCCTCCTTTCCTTCCCCTTCTATGCCCCCCCTCCATCCCGCCTTCCCGCTGGGGGCTCTCGTTAGGTCGCGGATGGGGAGGGCGGGCGCCGGTGTCCGTCAGTCCGCGCCGCCCCCTCCCCGCTGTGGGGACACCGCAGAGAAACACACTACGACTGCTCCTCACCCCCACCTTTTCCAAACCTGCGCGCCGCAGCTCCGCCCTGGCAGCGGGGACTCCGGGCTTCCCCTAGGTACCGGCACCGGGGCTTGCGCAGGGTGTGCGAAGCGGGGAGCGGGTCTCCGTGGACAGGCACTGCCGGCTGGGGCGGGGGACACCTCACACCACGGGGCTGCCTGCTGGCTGGGGTGCCGGGGCGAGTGGCTCCGGGGCGCTTATCGCCACCTGCAGGCAGGGGCGGCGGCCCGAGAGCGCGGCGCCTGGGAGGGCGTCGGCGGGCATCCGCGGCCAAGGGACAGCGGGACTTCCTGCGGGTCTACACCACCACCCCCTGCCCGGCTGCAGCGGGCACGGGGCTGCCCGGGGAGCAGCAGCGGCCACGCCGCCGTGGGTGCAGGGAGAGAGGGATCACGGGTAGCAGCTTTGCATGGGAGCCTCGGGAGGGATTGCTGTACCGTCCCGTACCGTGCAGGGCTCCCGCGCAGTCGCTTACGAGCGCTGTATCAATGCAAGTTCATTTCGTGATGATTCATGCCCTCTCCCCAGCGTCCCGCCGCGGGGAGGGCGGTCGCTGCCGTCGGGGGCTCCTCGCCAGTGCGTGGGTCTCCGCTGTCCTGTTCACCACTGACCCCCGGCTCTCCTGAGACAGGAATTACAGTGCAACACACTATTGAACTCACTGCCTTCTCAAAACAACAAGAAGGGGAGGGGGAGAGAGAGAAGACGAAAAAACCCTATGCGTTACAGGCTGTATATGAAAGTGAAATGAGAAAAATAGCTCCGTGAACAGTCTTGAATAAAAAAGAGGGTGTCAGTTTGACACATCATAAACAAATCATAGAATGACCAGTAAATAGAACAAAAAAAAATCTCAGCTCTGGGACTCCTCTGTCATTTAAAGGGAAAAAAAATTAAAAAGAAATAAAAAAATGTGGTGTTATTGACAGGTTTAACTCCAGCTGTCTGCGAAAGTAAAAGAAAGTAAGTCCTCTGATATAACTTCTGTGGCAGGCTTTCTATTATCTTGCTGCTCAGTATTCTTAATGATGCAAGATCTTTCACTCTGCTTTGTAATTGTGCCATGCAACCTCAGAAAATACAGAAAGCCAAATAAGTAATTGCTTATAAGGAAGATTTGCCAGATTCTAACTTAATCAAACTTGAAATGAGGATCACAGGGCCTGGCTTGCACACGCTTAGGTGTCCTCATCTCTTCTCGGTCAACACTCAAAAATAAGGGGCTGATTTCAGAATTTCACAACACTTGGGTAGATTTCGGCCCTTTTCTTTTTACGAGGGGGCCAGGCTACGTCTCCGCCCCTAGGCTTGCGATCTTTAAACGATCAAGGCACGGGGATGCGGTGGATAAGCAGAGCGAAGCTGCAAGCCTGCATGCCCATTGTACTGACATTTTCATGTTCTGTGCCCTATTCAGTGAAGACTTACCCTACAGAGGCACAGACAAAACAAAACGTAATCGATATTTAAGTATGCTTTTGTCCTTCACCACCAGAACCTGTTTTCTTTTTAATTTCCCCTCAACTGCATGGCACGCTTGGCTTCTGAACAGCTGCCTATTCAAAGACCCTTCCCCTTCACTGAAAGCAAAGTTTGTGTTTCCTGCTGTTTATAGCCAGCCTGATGCAACGAAGAATGCTGCTTTCTTGCATGGTGGTGGCAAATCATTAGCCTAATTAGATTAGCCTGGAATTAGCGTTTCAAAGCCATAGGGGATGCGAGTTTTAGGAATCCACGAAGGACTCTTGAGGAAATTGCTTCCGGAGGTGTTTTGCACTAATACAGCCAAAGGAAGTCAACCCCAGATGCTTTTTGCCAAGAAAATCCGGCGAAGAGAAGTCGGCAGGATCTTTTTCAACTGAAATCTTTTAAATCGGCTTTACTTTTTGAATGTATTTTTTGTTCAGAGACTGAAAGTTATTTCACTCTGAATTAAATTGAGAAGCAATTTAGGCAGCCATGAAGAAAGGGGAGGGAGTAGGAGGTGAAAGATGTAGACGAAAGGAAAACTCACTCTTCTGATATGATACTGTCTTTAATTCTGCTGAGCATTTGAACACCAAAATGCGGGTTATACTTCCAAGCAACTAAATGATGTGCTAATGTCTTTCCATAACCTCTACGAAGAGCCCAGCAAAATTCTTTAAGGAAAGCCACATAAAATCCAAGCTGACTTGAGAGTAAATGAAACCTTAACACTGCACAACCTTAAAAAGTCCAATTAAAATATTAACATTATTCAGTTATGACAGCTGCAGCAAACAAGAAGTTCCTCAGAAAGTATGAAAAGAAAAAGAGTTAAGAACTGTAGCAGAAGATGCTTTCCTGAGCATTTTCATTCTATATGGCTCGAAAAAAAAGAGAGCTACATATTCTTGATGCTTTCAAATTCTGTCTGTTATCTATTTGCTGAAATAAAATTAAAATGCTACAACCACAGCACCCTGTTCTTACGATTGCATATTGCACTTTGATTTGAAAAGGATTTGAGTCTTGAGTTGTTGGGTTTTTTTACTATTCACCAGGATAAAATACAGTATTTGTGTTATTCAAGAGATTATATTCCAGTAATGGTTTCAATATGTGGGTTTTACTAGGCAGCTAAGGAAACGAATTATTTCAGTTCACTGAAACTGATCCAGTCAAGTTGCAGTTTTCTGTAAGAGAAGTTCAAACAGGTGGAAGAAAATGTGTGCCAGGAGACAACCTATCAACTACAGCCTTCTTGAGTTTTCTCATTAGGCATTTTGGAAATAGAGCCAACAGGATTTAACACTGTTCCTCACTGTTCAAATCCTCCTGAAAAACAGCTATAACTTTAAAATACAGAAAAGCAAACAAGAATTTAATGGCTGAAATGACTTTGTCATTGAAAACCATTCCTTTCACGCAAGCACATGCATTCCACTATGAGATCCACTTCAGGATACCTGCTCCCACCTTTCATAAAGCACAAAATATTTCACAGTGTAAGCAAATTTAAGCTTTCTACTGTAAAATGCCAAAAGCTGTAAGAAAGGTACAGAAAAGTTAAAGGCCATTGCTAACATTGTAGCTGACTAGCTCTCAGCCAAACTTCTCTGGACCAAAATGAGTCCAAATTTGGCATTCTGTTTAGTCCTGACCTTGCAGAGAAGATGAACCATCAAGGAACCTAAGGGAATTTTAGTACCAGTAGCAGAACTGTTCCCTGTGACCTATCTCTAGCTATGGTCAGTTTGTGAAGTCCTGCACATACAAATCATATATATGAAGAGGGGGGAAAAAATCCCTCTGGAAAACTACAATTAATCTGCTCAGAATCAATGAACTACAAATGCAGTGTAAGAGCACAAAAAGGAGGCCTATGCTTCCAACTTCTGGGTCACCTTTGTGCCATCTCAGTTCTCCATGGAGTCCATGGAGCTGGCTAGGTACGGCCCACTAAGAGCTATTCAGTGCTCAGACATTGCATTTGCTATGCAAGAATCAGCTTGGATCTAACAGGTAACAGCATCAGCACATCAGAATAGCATTCAGCTTCAGTACTGAATTAGGTCCCACTGAGATGTCTCTTTACCTACTCCTTAACACTCCCAGTTCTGCGAACAGAACAGTAACAACCAAGAACAGGTCTGGAAAGGTCTCATAGCTCTGGTGTCTGTCACGCCAAAGCAGCAATGCTGCTTCATGGCTTTAACAGGTCTTGGGAATGGTACAGCTGGGTTCACACACTGATAATTCAGTTTCTGGTGGCTCTGCCCTGAACCCAGTCAGATGTCTATTCCTTCTTCATTGCACAGTTAGAACCAGATCAATAATCTGGGCGCTATAGCCCAGAAGAATACCATGGAAGACACAGGAATAACCACCATGTCAGGATGTTGGAGTGTCTATTATGTTTCCCATATTATTAACCACGTTTCTGGTTGCCTGAGATACCCCTATTGCCAAAATCATCCTAGAAAATGGTGAGCAGAATGCAAATTCCACTGTCGTATTTAATTCCATTCAGATACCTTACAGCAACTCTTGTGTTCACAATTTTCATTAAGGCCAGAAATTATTTAGATATGCAACTATTTATTTTCTACTTCTGCCTTTTCTCTGCCAAGAGCTTACCGTAATAACTAACACTGTAGCATAACTCAGCATAAGCCACAAAAAAGCATAATTAATTCCACCTCACAGTCTTAGAAGTAATAGAACATTGGGTAAACATTTAATCCAAAGTGAATAAATGTTTTGTATATTCAAGGAGCATCACTGAAATTAAACTGTACCTAGTGGTGCCTGCTGTCAAAATCCTGTGGCAGCTTTTACGCAGAACTAGAAATTTAAGATGCATTTTGAAAGAAGTTCACTTTCCTCTCTGAAAGGAAGAGAATTTCAAGCATTTTTGTTCAAATATTTTTTGTAAGTCTATAGAAACTTCACAGAATTTTTACATTCTGGGGAAAGTTGACTTTAGGCTAAATTTTCTGCTTTCCCCTTCTGTACACAGTGCAGCTATGATGAAGAAAGAGGTGGAAGGTTGCCTTTTAACCACTTGTGCATTTTCTCAATGCTTAGGCTGCTAAGCACAGATTTGATCCCAGAGAAACTCTGTGAATCTGTTTATTCGACTCTAATCGGGCTGTGGGGAACAAAGCAACGTTTCTGAGGTTTTTATCAGCACATCTTTGTCAGAGACAAGCAAAAACAATACACAGAGGTGGTGCATTAAGAACTGATCTCTATGAACGAAGATTTTTGTCGTGGTTTGTGTCTCCA
>JARCZZ010023647.1:3949-14475 GCA_030323915.1 Brotogeris chrysoptera | reverse complement strand
CTTCCCTCCAACGTATCAACCGAACCACACAGCTTGGTGTCATTGGCAAACTTGCTGAGGGCGCACTCAATCCCACTCTCCATGTCCTTTCCAATGAGTCCATGAGTCATGATACTTGTATGTGGTTTATTTGGGTTTTCCAAAAGCTACAAATAAAGGTCCTTTGAGGCTAGTGTGCCAACACAAAGGGGAAAAATCTCTAGTCTAAATGGGTGGGAGAAAGCTGTGGGATAAATGGTGATTCCCACCTAAGAACAAATAACAGTAAGGTGGGTCAAGGAGCTGTGGTAATGCACATTTCCAAGTGATCCTAGGGTTAAATAGTAGATTAGTTGTTGATATAGGAGAGTTCAGAGAGAAGAAACTTAGAGCTTCATGTGGGGAAAACAGGTAGAAGAATCTCATATTATTGGTGAAATGGGAGAAGAAAGCCTACGCTGGCAGAACACAAAGGCATTTGCATGAGGAGAAAGTATCCTAACACATGAGGAGCACAAGGAGCTTCAAAGAGTATTTGGGGAAGGGTCTTTTGCATTACGCATGGTTTTCTGATGATATCTGCCCAACCCTTGTACTAAAGGAGCCAATTAGAATATTAATTAATGGTAAAGCGAGAGAACAAACCAAGACATCGATGTGCTGCTATAGAAATGTATTTGGTTTGAATGCTGCCTGCAGCCCTTGAAAAGGATCTAGTAAAACCAGAGAATATGGAGAGAGACAGTGAAGGTGTCCAAAGAGATGGAGCCACTTCCATACAAGACTGCAAGCTGTGTGACTCACTTAGGAAACTATCACTGGCACAGTGCTGGAGGGGAGAAATCAGCATGGCATGGGGCTAGGAGCTGAGGAAATGGTCAGTCAGAATTGCCAAATGGATGAAAGGAAGATACTGGAGTTTAGTATGCTAATGTATTACATTTGAAATAAAGCTAATGGGCGATGTTGTGAAAGCCAAAGGTATACGTGTGTTCAGAGACTGCATGCATTCAAGGAGGTTAGGGTGATCCTTGGCACTGAATAGAAGTGGTGGGGATGTAATCTCTGGTTTGGGAATTCCCTTTAAGTATCTGATCCCAAGCATCTGTGACGTTTTGCTGGAAATAGAATTGCTTACCTTGCTGAAAGAGTTCATGTTGGAAAAGAGTATCAGAGCACACCTCCTCTTGCTCTGACCCACTGTGGCAACAATTTCAGTCCTTCATCAAAGCCCCCACGTTTGGGTTTCTTTGAATACAGGACACTTGATTTCAATCTCCATGCCTGTCAACATGACAATTTCTGCAAGCAGCTTTCAATTGCATTTGTTCAGGTGCGCCTGTGTCAACTGGAAAGCAATTGTGTTTAGCAGGCATTTTGTGAACTGGCAATAGCTTGACCATACCTGTATGATGTTATCTGGCACCTCACCTTCACCTTCTACCTGAGCCACTGCCTCAAGTACTCATGCAGGTTTGGTAACTTTGCTGTTGAGATCTTACGCCTTACCTCGGAAGGGCACCTGGAAGCTAGGATCACAGCAAAGGCACTTGCCCGGATACAAGCTGGGAGCAAGGCTATAGGAAAGCAAGTAGCAGAGTAGCCAACTACCATGCTTCGTAGTAGGAGCAGAAGTTCTAACAGCCTCTGCTTGTTAGAGGTTTGGTCTGCAGGTTTGCTCTTATGGTTTCGCCTTTATGTCCTGTGCATGCACTATAATTTTCTCAACTCAGCTTGTAACCACATACTAACATAGTTGACACTAGGCCTGCTGATAGCGCCGGCAGCAATTCCTGCTGGGAGCGTAGGTCTGTGCGGGTGGTGATGTTCCAATAATCACTTTGGCACTCTGGTGGGTTTTTTCTACATAGGCAGGTCTACAACCAGTCCTGTGAAACTTGTTTAACTAGCCCCTTCCTTTGCATTGTTACCCCATAAGCTCAGCCTTCCCACAGCGCCTTGCCTCACACTTTGCTATGTGCAGTCCCTGTTTTAGGGCAATAGCTGGAAGCTTTCTGGTGGTGGATTCATGGGGAAATGCCAGTTCAAGGAGTTCACAGTTTTCGTTTAAAATTCTTCTGGGTTTCAATTTTGAGGAGTGCTTGGTATACCCTGGGAAGACTCCTGCACAGTTCCTAGCATGAGGCCTCCATGTCCTGGAGTCTTAGGTCCTTTCAGGATCTGGAGTAAGCCTGCTGGGGGAAAAAAAAAAAGACCCCCCCACAGCATTTCCTGTTCACCCTGGGTACTGTCATTATGTTGGAGCACTAAATCTTGCCCCTTCAGGGCAACTTCAGGGTGGTTTTGAGTTCAGGGAGGTTCTGGTTCATGGAAGACTAGTGGAAAATAAACTTCTGTGCTTGTTGGTCACTCTTCCTTTGATCATGTCTGGAAACCTCTATCCCAGAAGAGATGCGCATAAAGACTGGTTGTGTAATGAATTGATCCATAAGCATTGCTAATGCATGAGCTGTGCATCCAAAGCTAGTGCATCCAAGCACATTTTCTGTAACACTTTGTTCATCTTACTTGCCTTACAGTAAACAGGAGTCATTGCAAGTGGAGGTTTGCTCATTCTGATCAAACAAAATATCATATCTTTCTTAATTTTGCAATTATAATAACAATAACTTGAAGTCTATATTGAGGTAAGTTGTCACAGAGGTTAATTGCTTTTCACCTCAAGCATCCCTTAGAATGTGGGTCTAATAATGAAGAATTTCCTATCCCTAACACAGGCCAAACATGAAAGAAAGATGAAGGTATTAATGCAGAATTAGATGCAGTATCCACTTCCCTCTGCCCATAAGCCATGCTGTAGTACCATGTTTACGGTACCGCGAAAGGACCCAATTTTAAAAAAGGGGCACACAACAAAACAAACAGAGAAGTCCAACCAGGAGCAGGGAGGTGCTCTGTCTGCACTGTTCTGCCCTGTGAGCTGCCACAAGCTTCCCTGGAAGGGTGAGAAACCACGTGGTGCCCTCCTGCTTTCTTCCAGCCTTCCTTCTGCTTGGCTGAGTGAGGCATTTCTGGGAGCATTTTCCTGACCTACACGGTAACCCGTCTTTGCCGTTTTGCACATCCCAGTTGGCCACTTTCGGAGAAAATGAACTGAAAATGAAACTCTCAGCAGTCTCACCAGATGCCCTTTAGTGGGAAATGTTAACAGTGCTTTGTCTTTTCAGGGAACACAGAGCACAATCCCTAAGCTGCATCTGTTCCATTGGCTTACGCAGTTGTGATCCACAACTAACACAAAACAATTCCCTCTTTTACTTCTGGCTGTTAAGCTCACAGCACACAGGTGAAATTCTTTGGCTTTAGTTCTAGGTGCTTGACCTGCTCTTTGTACAACTGAGTTTACTGCAACTTATTTTTACTCCTATCCATGAAGATAACCACCTAGACCTGAATTGAGGATGATAAAGGCAGAGGTAATGATGAATTTCATTAGAATGCTGGTTTTGTCATTGATAAAAGCATTAGTTGTGATCCTTGAACTCTTCTGAGAGCCTCTTTTCTGCTGTCTGAAACTGGTCTTGCTTTGAACCGAGCTCTGCAGGCTTCTGATTTCTTTCTGACCAGCAGGGTGACATCCAAACCCATATGATGAGCAAGACCAATGTTAGTACTGTTGTATTAGATGTATCTTCTTATCTGTCTTAATAGTTCATTTTTTCCCATGTCAACCAGTGAGAAGCATGTTGGGCCAAAAGCTGTATGTGAAGATATATACGCAAACACATCCTGATCTCCTGACTGTCCAGAGAAAAGAAATTCTATAGTAGGGTCTGATTTGTCATTAACAAACCCAAGCTGTATTTTGCGTCACTTTCCACATTATTATTGTTGCATACATTTATTCATAAATCTAGACATAGTTTTCAGATCAGACTAATTAGTCTTGCACAGATCAGCACACTTTTGCCTCATTTTTAACCTTGGTGGTCTTCAAATGGGTTACATTCACTTTAAAATGAGTCTACCTCACCTGTATTTTCACATGCCAATCCTTCTGGAATTACCAAGGAGCAGCTTGCAAGTGTAAGAATTCAGATCCATGTAGCCCGAATCTTGTCCCTGACCAATACCGGATATTGAGGACAGAATGGCCTAGGGAAGTGTGCAGTGATGTTTCTGAGATGGTGACCAGTGCCTTCCCTTGAACACAAAAGAAGTTGCTCTTCTAATTCCAAAGTAATGGAGTTGTGCAACACCATGCTCAGTTGCAGTGGCCCTCCTGCCTTTGCTCCATGGAGACACTACGGTCCTCACTGAAAACAGAAGCAGAAAATTGGTTTCTTTTGGGGTTATATGTAAAACGTTCTTTTAACTACTTACTGTTACATTTCTGTTTTAACTGCTGCTTCCTGGTTGTCCTTGATTTAATGACTGCCAGACTTTAATGTGTGAGGTTTTGACTCTACCAAAATCAGATCTGTACCAGCAGCAGACAGACTGCAGGTTTGTTTCTTTTGTGGTTATTTGACTGTCCCAGTGTCATGGTCAGAAAAAAGCCATGCTGATGTGTGGGGTGGTTTTCTCTTAATAGTGTCGTCAGGTACTGTCCAAGGGTATGTTATTATCAGTGATGATGTTCTAGAGCAATACGTCATTGTCGAGTCAATGTCAAACTGATACTAGCGCTGGTATAAGAGCTGGTATGCCACTGCCACCATTCTTTTCTTCTTTGCATGGGCCTGTATTTTTGGCATAACCTTGGCAGGTCTTGATAACTTCTTCAATCCACCTGATTCATTTCAGGCTAAATCAAAATGATTTCTACCCTTCTTAGGTCTCTATATGTAAAATAATTTTACTAGTCAGAGTTGAGGAGCCCTTAAACAGGTTTCTACCTGTACTGACGGTTTCCTCATATGCCAGTAGGAGGATGTTCATCATCTTTTGTATTCATAGCTCTACCTCTTTTGGGTATGGTTTTGTTTTGAGCTCCATCTGTTGTAATTGTTGTCTGAGCTGTACAATACTTCATTGACACACCACTGGGTTCTGAGCTGTGTTTTAGGTCACTTCTCATGGATCATCAGGGAAAAACTTCTCGCTTGCCAAATCTCTCCCAGGTTGACATTTGATTTGCAATTACACTTGTTGATTTCAAACATGCAGAGCCTTTCAGTGATATCTGAAAGATGTAATTCTTCTGGCCATTGATTGTAAATGTATTTTTTTGTCCAGAGTCAGGCAACAGTGGTGTGCCGGGAAACAGGTCTAAAGTTTATTATGGTTATACACTGTGACCAAAACTGCTGTTTCTGTTCAGACACGCTGGTCGCTGATGCCTCTTGGTGCCTAGTGCACATACTTCTAACCACCCCTCTTGGGCTGAACCACGTGCTGCTGGCGTTTGAGGAGTACAATGCCCATGCACTTCTTCAATGTCTCACTGCAATCAGGTTCCTTAACTCCTTCAAAAGTTAAATCTTTACTAAGATTTGTATCAGTGTGTTGGATATTTCTTCATGGAAGCGCTCTGAAGTAGCTGATTTGGAGAACTAAATTAGGTACCTGTTTCTGAACTTAGTTTAATGTTTCAAATAAGTTTGTATTCCTTCCTGCCCTGCTTAGACAGCTGTTTCTGCTTGACTCCTATTGACCATGATTTCACTATATACCTAAGAATGCTCCTTCGAATAAATATAGTTTGTTGTAGCTCTAGTATTATATTTCTAGTTCTTTCTGCAGCTGCTCAGAAGATTAAGTCACACTTGAGCAATCTGATTACCTTCTATGATGAAAAGATTGGATATGGGAATGAGAGGAGAAGAGGTGGTGTTTACCTTGACTTTAGCAAGCAAGGCTTGACACTACCTCTCACAACACTCTTGTATTCAAGGCAGGATATTAGGGACTGGGGGGATGGATGGGCAGCTAGCAGATGGGTGGAATTCTGGGTTGTACTTTACAGACCCCCGCAGCTCTGCTTGTTGCTGGGGTGTATGTCCTATTCAACATCTTCGTCAGGGGCTTGGAGGAGGCAATGCGATGCCCCCTCATCAAATCTGCAGATGATAAACGCTTGGGCAGGGTTGCTTTTCCTGGGCAGACCGGGGGAATGGATCAACAGGAGCTCCATAAAATTCAGCAAGGACAAATGCCAAGCCCTGCCCTGTGGAGGACGAGCCCTGGGCACCAGCACAGGCTGGGACTGCCTGCTGGGGGAAGCAGCTCTGCAGAAAAGGCCATGAGAGGCAGTGAGCTGAGCACATGTGTGAATGTGCATCCCCCCCTGCATTGCTCTTCTAACAGATCTCTGCCTGTGCAGTATTTAGCTGAGGTAAGTTAGCAAAGCAGAGCTGTTAAATGAAGCTTTACGCCACTCGCCATGACTCAAGTCCTCTCTAGCAGCACCATGATTTGCCCTGTGACCCCTGAGCAGAAAGCTCAGCCAGGCTCTTCGTATAGTCTTGAAACAGACGGGGTTTTTAAAACTGTGAACTTTTTATTCCCACTCCAGCCTGTCAAGATCTCTGGTCTTCTCTAAGGACCTCTGTTGGAGCCTGTGCTGCCCCCATAGCTTACTGATATGACAAAGAACGTGGTACAGTGGTAACAGAATCATGGGAAGGAGCAAGCCATCAATGGGGACTGTGTCTTTTCTAATGTGCTGCATGTCCAGTTCACTACTGATTGTCTTTATGGTAATATCTTTACTGCTGCTTTCTGCCCATCTTCTGCTGTAGCTGTGAAGAGCTGTGATTCCGGCATCTGTTTCTGGTTACATGTTGTAGTGTCTCCTGATGACGGGCAGCAGACCTGGCTCAGGACTCATGCTGGTTTCACAGATCTGATTCGTGCAGTGCCCAGACTGCCCCTTCACCCTCATTATGTGATACAGACCCCCCCAGGGGAGCATCTTTGCCTCAGTGGCTGTGTCTGCTCTGGCAGGTAGAGCAGACCCAGGCTCCCTCCCTGCTCCTGAGGGCTGCAAGCCTCGCATCCATACACCTGAACTTGCTTCTGTCCTAGTCTAAGGTCATCTCATCCAAACTGCCTCTCCTGAGCTTGTGCTGTCCCTTGAATCTTCTGGGAAGGGAGTAGTTGGCTCAGGCAAAGCTTCTGCTCTGTAGTTTGCCACCTGTGAGGCAGCAGATGCAAAGCAGAGTGTTCCACTGGCACAGTGAGGTGACTGGATGGTGAGGCTGGTGTCAGGCAATTCAGCATCAAACACTGCTTTCCAGAGGAAGGCAGACCCAGCTGCATCTGTGGGAGGCAGAGTCAAGATCTTTGGCACATGGCCTGTGGTTGGGCCCCAAAGCCTCTCGGATTTCCGCTTGCTCCTTGCAAACATCAGGAGGGTCACTCCGCAGCCACAGTGCATGTTGGTTTTTGTCATAGGTCAAACAATGTCTTGAAAAAGAAAGTTCTTTTTATGAAGTGGGAAACTTCTGGTCTGGCACTTCTAATGTTGAAGTGCATCTATGCCTCTGGCCTTGCAAAGGGCTCTTAGGGTGGGTTTGCAGTCTGGGGTAGAAAACCCGAGAGCAGGGACCACCCTCAAGAAGAGGACATGGAATACAGCACATATCCAAGTGTTTTGCATCCACTTGAGGGCACCACTGAATTGCGATGGCAGATTTTTCCCTAACCACACTGTTGACTGTTCCCTGCATCTTAAAGGAATCTTTTCAGGAAAAATAATACAAACCAGTCAATTTATTTAAAGTTACCACTATCTTTTAAGAATGCCTGTGTCTGATCTGTTTTATCTTCCTCCAGATTATGGATATCCTGTGCTAGCACACAAGACCCTCTACTGTGATACACATCTTATACCAACCCTTTCAGTAACTCCAGACAGGGAGATGAGCTTAGTGGGTGAACAGACTCAAGGAGGAAATAAGGGGTAATTTAGCTCTGAGCTGTTGTGAGATGTGACCTTTGCTTGGAGAGCGCAGGTGGTGACAACTCATTCAATTGAGAAGGGCAGGGAAGATGAAGGCAGCTGCTGTGCCCAGCATTGCAAGGTGGGCCAGGCAGGCAGCCCCCTGCACCGTCGCTCTAGCAGGCAAAGCCTCCTCCACTGAGATGCTGAACTTCTTCCTTCTTTTCCATCCTTCCTTTCCCATCCTTCCTCTCCCTTCACTGCTCTAATCTCAGCCTCCGATGCTTCGAGCTGCAGCCACGCTAATGCAGTTGTGGTGTTTATTACCCTCTGCAACATCCTCTGCAGGCACGGGTGAGTCCAGAATTGGGTGCAGCTGCATTCACTCAGCAAAGAGAGTCCCTTATACCAGAAGGTCACCTTCATGTGGCTGCTCAGGTATGCCCGGTATTGCACAGCTCCTGAGAGCAGCAGAGGCTGAGCAAGCCCCAGGACCTTGAGTCGCCCTGCTTCTGTCTGCTCTTGGTTTTGTCGCTTGAAGGAGGGGGATGCTGAGGGTGGCTGATGGACTTGATGGTTTTAAGGGGGTCCTAATTTTGTCAGAGGGGGTTGACTGAGGGTCTCGCTAAACTGGAAAGGACAAAAGAGTGGTCTGCTCTTGCCAGGGACAATTGCTAACCATGCAGGAGTGCCTCAAAGCACTGCAGAGAGCTCTCCAGGGGAACATGGTGAGGGGTACTTCAAAGTTAAGAATATTACCTTGGAAGAAGGAGGTGCGTACTTCTCTGGCAAGTGCTACAGGCCTTGGAGTTGTGCCCAAAAGTGTTTCTGTTGATATTTCAGGGGCCGGGCTGCTTCAGGCTTGTCAGCACAAGAACAGGCTCTCAAATGCATAAAGCTTCAGTAGGAGTGTTTTGTTCTACAAAGCAAGAAACAGAGTGAGTAGATTTAATTTGGGGCTCAGTCCAGGACTCCAAAGGTCCTTGGCTGGCAGAGCACTAGGCAAAGAATCAGGAAGAATGGTTCTGAGACTCAAATCTACTGCTGGGTTCTGTGGCAAACTGCTTGGCTTCTCTGAGCCTCGGCTTCACTAGCTGCACGCTGCACTTCCTTATGCTCAAATTCAGCGGCCTAAAAGGCAAGGGTGACATTGCTGCCTAGATTTGCTTTTGTTATTTATGGTCTTGTTAAGGACCTTATCTCTCCCAGTGACTCATCTCTTCCAAAGCTCCTCTGCAACAGATGAAATTTCACCTGGATAAAAAGCTTTAGGCAGGCTGGCATTGGTCTAAGGGGTGGGAAAGATGAATTCCTCTCCTTACTGGGTCAACTGTTTGCTCGCCAATTATTTATCTCTCTGAGATTTTAGCTTTCTTGAAAGAGGTTGGTGATCAGGCTGTGAGATTTGGGACTGCCAGTCATTCTGGTGAGCTTGTGCCATCCAGGGGTGAGGTGCATCCGTGTTCTCTAAAGAGGTTGCAAATTGGACAATGGCTGATTTTTATGTGTTTGGAGAAAGAATATTGGTAGAAATAAATACATGGCTTTCTGTGGTGAGAACCCAGATGTCTCCCCCTTACAGGGCTGTCAGACTGGGAAAGCTGCATGCTGACCCAGTTAGTCTGTGGTACCTGGGATGTCTCTTGTTTTGCATGCTCCAAGACAAAAAACATGTGGTTTGAAATCCCAGGGATCAACTCCACAGGTTGTTATGTCCATCATCCCCTTTCTCAGTCAGCGATTTTCTGTAGAGAAGTCAAACTATGAACTGCAAACACTGACTCCAGGAACACTTCTGGGTCACCATGTTAAAGCAGTTTGGTATCGGTGTCAGAAGAAAATGGTTCCTGTTTGCCATCATCTAAGAGATGACTATTTGCAGTTCAAAAAGGCGTTGAGGCTTGACTGTACGCTTTTTCAGCTGTTTCTACCGCCTTTGGAAGCCTGTAGGCCCTCTTCTGTTTGTCTGTGAACTGCACTCTCCCTTCAAGGTGCTGGGTTGCTCAGCTCTGCTTCTCTGTCTTCAGATCCTTTCCCTTCCTGCTCAATTGCTCCATCCATGTCATAAGGAGTGCTTAGCTGTAAATCCCTCTTGCTCGTTGTTTTCTTTCACATGGCAGTCTCCAATACGTTTACACCCCATCTTCTCCAGTGCACGCTTTTCACATCAGGTCTTGCTTTGTCACTGGTGGTCCTCCTGGCCACCCCCTCTGATGCGGCGAGAGGAACATTCCATCTGTGTTGCTGCAGAGCGGTATTTCAAACCTGGTTTGTGTTTCTAACTCCGTCTCATATGGCAGCACTTCCCGAAATAACCTTTGGCCCCCTGTTTTCATTTCACATGGAAATACTGTCAATTTAAACTGAAATATTTACATGCAGTGGAATAGAGGGATGCAGGATTTTGTCAATAAATTTAGGTAGAGATACACAGCTTGCCTTTGGGTTGATTTTTTTTCTGCCCTATGTCTTTTATGAGTATAAGCTGAGAAATTAGTGTTAGATTATATCACTGGTGAGGCATGCATCAAGAAGGAATCAGTCACAGGTGACGCTATGTTGGGAAAGCTGCCCCTGAACTTTCCCCTGCACTGCTCTAAACCAGGGCAAAGCATATGTAAAAACCTGATTAAAGAGGCCTGCTTGTGCTGCATGTGTAAATTATGATTTTAACACCCCCCCCCCCGGGTTGGTGTCTGTG
>JARCZZ010023646.1:34025-67408 GCA_030323915.1 Brotogeris chrysoptera | reverse complement strand
CCTTGCACTTGGCATGGTTAAACTTCATCAGGTTGGCATCAGCCCACCTCACAAGTGTGTCAAGGTTCCTCTGGATGACATTCCTTCCCTCCAACGTATCAACCACACAGCTTGGTGTCATCGGTAAACTTGCTGAGGACGCACTCAATCCCACTGTCCGTGTCACTGACAAAGATGTCGAACAAGACCGATCCCAACACCGATCCCTGCGGGACACCACTCTTTACTTGTTCATGTCAAGTTCCTCGAGGCAAGAGCATTAAGACACCAAGAAACACAGCAGCGGGAGTGGGACTCTAGCCAAGGCTTTTCTCATGTGTGTTTACAGAAGAGGACTAGTCTGGTCTGGGCTTCAGCCACAGCTCCCAGCCCTGAATCCAAATGGAACAGGTCAAGTACCAATCATTTTTGAGGTATTGGTGTCAGGCTCTGTTCCTCACCTTGCTATTTCCTGCTTAGCTTAGGATCTCCCTCACCTCTGGCATAGCCTCAGTCCTTAGAAACTAAACCCAACTGGACATTGCCATCAGCAGCCTGCCCTAATTGACCCTACTTTGAGCAGGGCTGGCAAATGAGACAATCTCCAGGGCGCCTTGTCAACCTTAATGTTTTCGTGGTTCATAATCGGTCCCAGGCATTTACCTAACTGGACAAATTCTTCTTATTAATGGTTGTACATCTGAAGCAGTTTGGTTTCAGTTCTGCTTCCAAGGAAACAGCACATCTGGGAGAGAGGCATTTCATACAGCCACTAGGTTTGTATCTGATCTCAGAATAATTAGAACCCAGCACTGACTCTTCAGCAATTAGGAGTATTTTAATCTGTTGACATTGTTTAGATGAAAACAAACATGAATGAATGTTTTCAGCCTAGTTATGTACTCTAAGATATATACACAGAATCTAGTCTGTGGTTAATCCTGCAAATCTCCCACGTCTATTGGAATGTGCGCTGTCCCCTCAGCCAGGCTACCACCTGGCTTCCTGGCATAAATAACTAGGTTTCTCAATGGTTTCCAAACAAATTTTCTTCCTGTTTAGATACAAGACCTACATCCACCGAGCAGCTGGAGATTGCATTTATCTTTTATGATGAACCCAAATAGTTCTTGCCACCTTGGGAGCAAACTAAACAGAAAGCAACACAGTGCTGGGGACCCTACTTGATTTTCCTGTGTTACAAGGCTGGAGGAGAGGGAGGAAGAAGAGGAACTGCCCTCCCTTGTAGCCGAAGGTTACTGCCCCACCACGTGGCCCCTGCTACAGAGATGCTGCCAGTTTCAGGTGTGTTAGATTATGTCCAGTTACATTTTCTGTTAAATCCAGCAAAGATGGTGAGTCAGAGCCATTATCTTAATGAGAGAGCTTAACTGAGCTTGACCCAAAACAGATCTGAACCATTGCTTTTTGAATTGAACCTGAACTGAAAACTACTTCAGCACATACCCAGCCTCATTTGTGTAGTGGTGGGATTTCAGATAGTATCCCTCTTGTCTTGAAAACTTCAGGCTGCACTGCACAGTGCAAAACAGAGCTGAGAGAGGGGCTCCGAGCACTGAGTCTCAACACTGCAGGCACAAAAACTGAGGGAGCCAGGAGAAACAAGGCTGCTGAGCCTAGTCCTTTGTCACTGCAGGATCCTGGCTTGGCACTGAGGCATAAAAATGAGCCAGTGTGCATGGAGCTGGAGTCTGATAGACTGCACTGAACCAGGTAAACCTGTCCTTGGAGGTGTGCTTCAATGCTAATCACCCTCACTGTTAAAAATGGGGTTTTTTTGTCTTTTGTAACCATGATGAACTTCCCACCCTGAGCTCGCATTCTGCTTTCTGCTTCACTAAAAAATCATCTGCTATCAGCAGAGTTTTCCCTTTTGATTTTCTTTCAGATAAAGCAGATAAATTGAGTGTATCGAGTTTCCCACCACCAGGCATGTATTATGGATCACTCATTCACTGAGTCATGTAGCTCTTTTGAACTATTCCCCATTTTTCAATATCAGTTTTAAGTGGGAACATCGGATTTGGACATACTACTGCATTTGTTCATGTCAAGTTACAACAATAACTCAGCTAGCTTGAGTGGCTTAGAGATAAAATGTCTGCTTTTCCCCTATGTTCATGTTCAGCCTAATCAAACTAATGACCCTGGCTGAAAGAATAAGACTGTTACTGCTATTTAATTCACTTATTTTTATTTACTAAAGAATTTGTCCAACTTCTAGTCACCTGTATAAATGAGTCTTGAGAAAAAGATTAATATTCTGGCTTCATTTGTTCTGATTCGAGAAAGCTCACTCTTTGCTGAGAAAAAATGTAAATGAGTGTTTCAGTTTGCTCTGCAAATCCGGAACTCCTAATTGCAGAGGCAAGGTCAGGGACATGGGATCTTCCGTGGTGACTTTCCCTTTTAGTGCTGCTTGAAGAATTTCTTTTCAAGTGGAAGGAATTGCTGCCCTCAGAACTTGCTTTCATCCCAAACACCATTGCATCTCAAAGGAGAAAGTGCACGACCTGTTATGACCAGCGGAAGAGACTGAACTCTCGGGCTACAGGAAGTCACCTGGATTTCCCTTGTCATTGGAGGAAGACCAATTAAAGTGGTTATTTGAGTAACTGAGATCTGGAGGGAGACTTAGACTGAGACATTCGGTTTTCGATTGCCATAGTGTCTCACTGCACTTCAATCTCACTCAAACCTACCACTCCTGGGAACAGGGAACAGGTCCGCTCTGTTGCTTGGTGTCTAAGAAAGCCAGTATTCTACCATGTAGGTGGTTTATAGTCACTTCTTGCCAAAAGAGGATTAATACTTACAAAGCCTTCCTGTGTTTTGGTTTTGTTTTTGTTTTGTTTTTGTGCTTTGTTTTTTAATCCTTTTTTTTTTTTTGGCAGCAAGTCTGTTTCCCCCAATTTTCCATTGTTAGGGCTTGTAAAAGAAGTGGGTGGTAGAGGATTTTGAATAGGGAACAGGTTTTTGTGTGTGTTACCTATTACAGAGTCCCCAGCCAGGAACAGCAATGTGTACCTCCATTCTTGGTTCATCTTGGCAACTCAGCTGCAGAGTGGGGAAACAAGTTTCTGACTCTCTCTTGTACAGCATCCCCCTCCTTGTAGTTATTTTGCTACCTCTGAGAGGTTAAGACCAGCAAAATCTATATGATCACCCAGTCTATCACCCTGTCAGTCTAAATTGCTGCCCCGAGCGTATCTTCTCATGTTTTGTCTGTCTGGGGTTTCCCTTGTAACTGGAGGCTAGAGATGATCATGGGGCCCCAGAGAGCAACTTCTTTCCTTTTCATCTACTTCAGTGAATTAATCTGTTCTGGACTAAAAGATGGATGTGTATAAATGCATGTATATGTACATATATATGCATATATCTATCTATATACATTGACATTTAATGTTTCTTGTATTTATTTGCAGAAAAAAAAAAAAATGAAAAAGAAAAGAAAAAAATGCCAAAGGCAGTGTAGTTCTTACAGATTTAATTAATAAAACATATCCCTGACACAAAATCACAAAAACATCTGTTATTTCATTTTGAAAACGCCAAGTCTGCAGTATGAATGGCATCCTGGCCTGCTTCCAGCCTGGATAATTGCATTCTTCCTACCTGTGAATGTTCCTGCCATTTTCATTCAATGCAACATTTCTTCCACCCTCCTTTGCCAAATTACTCTGTGCTACTGCTGTGCATCCTTAAATGGCTGCCGTGTTCCAATTCTGGGATGTCTTCCTATCTGCTCACAAGCAGTACCTGAAGCTTTGACATCTCAAGGGAGGGAAATTCAGCTAAGCTGGAAATTTCTTTTTCAGAGCTATTTAGAAACAATGGCCATGCTAACATGCATTAAGAAGTATTGACGTAAGGATAATGTCAGGCACATCTCCAGAGCAGGGCTGGATGGGGCCTCACTGACTTGGCAGATGGGCAGAGGCACCCTGTTGACCTGCAACAGGCAATGAGCAGGCTTGTCCACTGCAGGCTTGTCCTTCAGGCATCTTCCAGCGGGAGTGGAGAAATGGAGACAATTGTGAGAAGGGTTTTTCCAGTTTCACGCAGGGCAAAAGCTGATGTGTGGGTATAAGTGGGCTTTTCAGAGCCTTTTCAATCTTTTTTAGATCAGGAAGCAAAGGACAACTGCATTCCTACAGCTTACAAAAATGCATAAATTGGAAATGTCATTGTTTGAAGTGAGACTGATAATCACAAAACTTATTTTCCCTGTGAAGCAGGATCATTTTTGACTTTGTTTAGTCCAAAATTTTATTCCATCTGAAAAAGAAGTTTTCTTCTTTCTCAGAATGTGACATATTTCTAATGCAGTGTTATTCATTATAGCATACAAAACCAAAAAAAAAAAAAAAAAAAAAGGTAATCTAGTGATCTTTCCTTCTTTAATTTGTTATTAGAATGGAGTAAAATGTGACAGGGAGTATCTATGTAGATTCTTTTTAAATTCCCAGCTTCGATTCCAGAAACATGAATGACAACAAAGTGGCTCCTAATCTGTCACTAAGCAAGGTTTACTAATAAGGAAACTGTGGGAAAGGTAAACTTTAGAAAAGTTAAGTACCTGAGAAAGGAGGGCAGCTAGCGAATAGAAAAAAATCCAGTTTCAGAATGAATTGACAAAGTAGTCACTTAAATGACACAAAATTGATTTCTTTTTTCCCACTGGAATTGTGCATTGTTTTTCCTGACATACACAGTAAGGGCCTGAAAGTGTATTTTGGTTTGGTTTTGATTTGTTTTTTTCCGTATGAATGGTTTTCTACCTGAGTTGTCGAGCAGGCGACCTAAATGTGAGCAATGATCCTCTTTCTTCAGAGCTCTGTAAGTTACTGGATGTTTCCTGTGTATACACGCATCTCTGTACATGGTGCTTTCTGGAAATGAAGGATATCAAATCTGAAGCACTTGAAAGATTTGGGTCATCTCTACACAGCAAGCATGCACAGACACAAAGTCTTCTACCTCTACTCTGCATTGCGCTGGGAAGATCCACATAGCCATGTTTGTATTGTGTCAGCAGAGCTTTATCGCAGCAGGTATCCAGACAGACTGCTAATACCTATTGTGGCACCTTTGCTCACCACTGCAGTGTGCAGCATGAACAGGTTCTGAATTCCCAGCACCTGTCAGAAATGAGATTTAGATTCATTGACAGCTAAATCTTAAAGACTTTTTTCCCTTTCAGTGTCTCTCCAGGTCTTTAGAGTGCGTCCTTGCTGACTATCCACCTCTATCGTGTTTACACAGAAAAACAAAGCAGGGGTTTCTAATGCAAAAATTTTGCAGACAAACTACTTTCTGTCTTTCTTAATTCCTAATAAATGAGAAAGATAATAAAAATTACCATCTGCCCCATAAACCTGTGTGCTGCCTGAGCTAGGAGCTTTGGACACAGAGGAAGGGCAGATGTAATGAGACAGACTTCTTTTCTTTTAGCCATTGATATTCTGTTTACCAACACACACTTCCTCCTCAAATCTTTTGTAATTTGATAAAGGAAGGAAGGTCAATGTGAATGTACTTGAAAGAAAAGCTTCCCATTGAACACCTAAAGTAAGCGAAAAGGTACACAAGGTTTGTTTAGCTGGCAGCAGAGAGGGAACATTTGGAAATAACCCTTTGAGACAGCAAATACTGTTTGGTTTACGTTTTGCCTCCCTCCCTGTGTTCAAATGTAGACGTTATAATGGCTGTTTCGCTTTGCTTTTATCAATAACAATACAGTCAGTTGGGCATTATCCTTTGCAGAACCAGCCACTCTTTTATGAAGGTGGCAGTTTTCTCTCTCTTTCATGAACACTGTTGTAATCACCTGCTCACCTACCTGCTGCTGTACTCCAGAAATCCCTGTGCCTTGTTATATGGAGGAGCAGTGCTGCAGAAGCAGAAACTATCACATAGCTAAGGAAAAGCCTGAGGTAAGGTTACGTCTTGAACAGCTTGAATATAGCCATACAGCTACAAGCAGGTCCCAGGATATCTTCTCCTTGTGTTGTTGCTGGTGCCAGTCCAGTGCAGATGGGTAATGCCTGTGTGAACAATATCAGCATTACTGTCCCAGTAACCTTAACCTTTCCCCTGCTGCTCAGACCCTCCGTAGCCTCCAGCGCTCCCCAGCATCTTGGAAATCAGAATGCTGCCTGGGCCACCGCAGGAGGGGAGGGTGACCTGCATACAGGTTTTTGCCTGTGAATTTACTTATGGGACCCCCATTACTGCCCTGTCATGTGTGTCACAGCATCTGATATCCTGCAGCCCCTGGCTTGTGGCTTTCCTGCTTTGCAGCTGTAGTAACTTTGATGTTTTGCTGGGAATATAAAATTATTACTCTTGCAGTTTCTAATCAAGTCCGCTATAGATTATACGAGTGCCGAGGCTAAGATAGTGTTTCATCTTAATCATTCATACTTCCCAGTACTTAAAGGTAGTGCACATCTTTTCCAGAGCCAGATTTTCCCTATTCTTACCAGTCTGTTAACAAACATTTGCTGCAGATATTTCAACCAGTAGAAGAGCAAAGACTCTTGCAACCCTCTTTAGGCAAGGCTTTAGTGGTGCACTGGATAAATTGGTTTTTTGTGGGGTGAAAATTGTTATTGGATAGTGCTCTGCACACATGCTGGTTGGGGGAGTTATTCACAGTATTTGGTGTTACATCATGGCTGGGTCAGTGACCTTTTCAACTTGGCTGGGAATCCACTGAGAAACAGCTGTGGTGTTTTTTCCCTTGAAATGCAAAAAGAAAATTCTTTGCCTTAATGTCTAGCATTGTTAGCACCACTGCAGTAAACTTCTGGGGGATTTTGTAGAGCACTTGGTGTTGTTTTTTAACTGTGAAATGCTGATTTGTTTGTCATTTATAGGGGTTACCCCAGGGTGAGCCAACACAGTTTAGTCTTGAGTTACTTTAGTCCTTGAGCCTATAAAAATGTTGCAGACCTTTAAAACTGCAATGGGAAACAGCTTACACAGAGACATATTTTACTCCCAGATGCTAAAGAGGTTTGAGCAGAGGCAACAGATCACAGTATTTGGATACTGCAATTTTTCTGTTCTCATGCTAGCTCTGATGGAACATTTGCTAAAGTCAATCACCGCTGTACCAGGGAAATACCTACTGTTTTCCAAGAAAAAAATTTACAATATATTCCAGAGTCTGAGAGGTCAAAATGTAAGTGGGAGAAATGTGAAGTAGCAGTAAAGTCTCCAGTGTGGGACTGAAGACATTCAGAGACTTAAAGGAACTAAGGAATGATACAGCTGAACTTGTAGCAATGTTTGCAATGGGTAGATTATCATAATGTTAAGCAATAAGCAGCTTCAATCCCTTGAAGTCTAAGAGCTTTCCAGAATTTATTCCAATGACAGAAATTGTTTTTGCAATGTAATTTGAAAACCCTAACCAGGACTTCACTGAAATCAGTAATTATACTGGATACCCAAATGGCAATGTACATTTTATCTGTCACATAGAATGAAAAAAATCAGGACTGTGTTGCTCCTTATGCCACCCATGCAAACACTTCCTCCTTACCTACCCCTGTTGCCACCTGCCTAGTCCTATGTAGGAAAACCCCCCTGGAGCAGTACCTTACCTGTTAAGAGGTGTAAGCAAAGTTCAGTGTGAATAGTCAGAGAGCCTGGAAAGGGGCTTAGGGTAGTGGAGCAGTGTCCGGGGCTGGAGTTCGCTTTGGGATTTCTTCCCTTCTCACCTTCTAGATTGAGTGATCTGTAGTATGGACTGCTTACACTGGGAGGGACAAGGCCATTTTACCACTTCTCCCTTAGGCAAATCAAAATCAAGGAAACATAGAGAAACTCCCGTTGCGTGTCTCAGAAGCGAACAAGCCAGCTGGACTCCTAAAATGCAAGTGATTGGCAGCTTCCCTTCTTTTCCCACCACTGCCTCTTGCTTATCACTACATGTGGCTTTGTCTCTGGTTTCTGCATATCTGCCATCGGCCTCTGTTTCTGTATGCCCACAATTCCTCTTTGCAATATAAAACATTAGTCTCTTTAGATTTAATACTGCCACATTCACAACAGTTTGTGGACTTTGTAGCTCTCAGGGTGACATCCCTGCTGGCAATCCTGTGTGAGGTTGTTTCCAGACACCACAGTATGTCTCCTGCTGGGGGACAAATATCTTTTCCCTTGTTTTGAGGAACAAAGTGGGAAAATTCTCATCCTTATGAGAAAAACAGCACCAGAGTCTAAAACTCCATGGGTTGAAGGAAGAGAAGTTTTGTCAATGTATTACAGGTACCTAATTTGCACTGCCTATTGTTTCTCTTTCGCTATACCTTCAGGAAATTAGCTGTCTCAGTAAGCTACTGTGTCTGTGGCCTCATGCTTGGCCCTAACAAAGACCACAGAGAGAGGTGTGAATTAGACAATTCAGACAATTTCAAGGAAACTGAAATAGGGACAAAAATTGTGTTTTGCAAGACAGAAAAGAGCCTCACTAGGAAAACCAGCAACAAAGTAAGGAGGTAAGATTTGGAAGCAACATGGATGTAGATAAGATAGTGCAAGTGAGACAAGTCTGTGAGGAACTTCTGCTGAGGTAGAGAAAGCTAGATAGCTTGATAATAGATTAAATTCCTTGAATACAAAGGCAAATTAATGCAAGTTGGAAGGAAAAATCAGGATGACATAATTCTTGCCTCTAAATTAATCACCACCACACAATAAAAAAAGAGTCACAGAGACATCTTAGCCAAACCATATGCTCTGTGTGCAGGAAAAGTGTTGGCAAACTGATAGAACGTAGCAGGACAAGTATAGAAAACAATACTGAAAATGATATAGTTATGTAATCCAATGACATGTCCTCTCTGTTCCTTCCTGGTCACTCAGTTTGAAAATAATACTGCAAAAATACTAAGAGTCTGGGGAAAAACAGGACAGAAATGGTTAGAGGAATAGAAATGTTGGTATTTGTTTCCGGGATTTTTTATGTAAGGAAAACATGAAGAGCATAGAGATGGTTAGATCAGAGGAGAAAAAGCAGTGGCAGCATAGCAGAAGCATCCACAACAATAAATGCTGCAAGCAAGATTGCCTTTCCTACAAAACAAAAACGTAGGGACATGAAACTGAATAACAAGACATTTATAACCAATAAAACCCCCTATTTATGTAATGTGTAATGGGGGAGTTAGACATCTACATGAGCAATGGGAACAGAAAGATTTTGTTGGACAAGAAAAGAAATACAAAAGGGTTTACATCTGTGTGATTTGAGGCATAAACCAAATAATGGTATTAAGGAGCAATTTACCTCTTTGAGCCAGTTTTACTCTTTATACCCATTATGAGCAATTTTGCTGAAAAAAATGTAAGCGCACCTTGAAGCATGGCGCTATAATGAATAGGCCACCTCAGTTCCCACACTGAAGGCAGCTGTGTTTCTACCGTGTGCTGCGGTGAGGAACAGCAAGACCTGCACCATATATAAGCCATGTAACTAAGGCACTGGAAGAAGCTGAGGTACCAAGGTGCCATATCTGGGATTCTTGTGGCAGAAACAGCTTTGGATGTTCATGGTGAGTCCAGTGCTGCCCAGAGACATTGGTCTTAGTGTGCCTGTCCTTCCTGGGGCAATAACTGATAGGTGCATACCACAGCATAGGCACTGGATTCAGCTCTGTAGTGGCCTGTGACACAACCAGGCACCCAAAAACCCAGAGAAAAACATCATTTCTGAGTGGAAAAGGGAACAACATCTGGAAAAACTGGATACATGGTAGCCTTATCTAGACTTGGCTGCATAGAGTGTTGTGTGGGCTGAAGTGCTCTATTGAGACCAGACATCTGTGGAGATGCATCCTCAGAGTTTTCTACATGAGTACGGACAAAATTCTGTAGCAGATGTAGTGCAACAAGTAATTGTTCAGGATCAGTTTACCAAGTCTGGCGTCCTTGTATAAACTACACACAATTGTTTATATTAAAAACCTACGAGCATTTCTTGATGACATGCCGGTGGAGTAATTTTGTTCAATAACTGGAGATGATGTCTATCTTTTGCCTTACTCCAGACAGGAAGTTCAACAGTTGCGTGTCAATCTTATCATCTCCTTTTCTGAGGTACAGTTACATGTTAATTGGAACTGTTTGGAATTTTTTTCCGCAACAGAATGATATTTTGGGAAATGTTCCCATAAATCTTCTGCCTGGAACATTTATAAAATGTCAAATTAAATGCTTTCTACCCGAGTACTCCAGAGAATTACTATGGTCTATAGGAGATCAAATTCCAGCCCTTGATTTGCCTCAGACAAAGCATTTCATTCTAATTGCAATTCAAATCAGTGAGTGTTTCCTCTATCTCCAGTAGGCCATGGTGCCACAGAATGCATGTGCACACAATTGACAGTTACATTTTCACTTCAGTATGTAAATTATATTTCAAAAAATCACAGATTTTGCCAAAGAAATGGAACAATAGTTCTATGGACATTCTGGACTATCTGTCACAATTTACCAGACAGCTCAATAGCTACATTGAACTTCTTCCTTTCTGGTCTACTCAATTTGACTTCTGGCAGGATAGTTTACCCAGAGGTAGGCCTTTTACAAGAGCAACTCGTGAGTCAGTTACTCAGCCTCTCGGACAAGCAAACTCAGAGATGCCTATATGTGGTAAAGGTAATGCAGCTACTGAATTTGCAAGGGTTCACGAAACAGCTGAGGTTGGAAGAGACCTTTGGAGGTCATCTAGCCCTACCCCTGTGCTAAAAGAATGCCACTGAAATCAGGTTTCCCAGGGCCATGTCAAGAATTTTGAGTAGTGTCTGTTGTGATAGGACAAGGGGTAATGGTTTTAAACTAAAGAGGGTAGATTTAGACTAGATACAGGGAAGAAAATTTTTTTAACAATGAGGGTGGTGAAACACTGTCACAGGTTGCCCAAGGGGGTGATAGATGCACCATCCCTGCAGACATTCAAGGCCAGGTTGGATGGAGCTCTTAGCAACCTGGTCTAGTGGAAGATGTTCCTGCTTACTGCAGGAGAGCTTGGACTATATGACCTTTAAAGGTCCCCTCCAACCCAAACTATTCTATGATTCTAAGTCAGGATTTTAACAGTCCCAAGGATGGAAGCTTACAGCCTCTCTGGGAAACCTGTTCCAGTATTTGGCCACCTTAGAATAAGTTTTATTCTTCTATTAAAATAGAATTCCCTGCCTATTGTCTTGTCAGACTGAGAAGAGTCTGGCATCATTTTCTTTACTCCCCTCATCAGATGTTTACTGATATCAAACCAATAAGGGAGCTCCTGAGCCTTTTATTCTCCAGGCTGAGGATTACTAGTTCTCTCAGCCTCCCTTTATACATCAGACGCTCCAGCCCCTTAACCATCTTTGTGGCCATTTGCTGGACTTGGTTCAGTAGCTCCATGTGTCTCGCGCCTTTGGGAGCCAAGCATCAAACATACTACTCCAGACAGGTCTCACCAGCACTAGTAGAAAGAAAGGATCACTTTTGTCAACCCGGCAGCAATCCTTCTCCTAGTGCAGCCCAGGATGCTGTTGGTCTTGTTTGCTGCAAGGGAGCATTGGTGGCTAGTGGGCAGCCAATTGTCCACCAGCATCTCCAGAGTCTTTTCTGCACAGCTGGTTTCCAACTGGTCAGCACACACCACGTACTGGTAGGTGGGGTTATTCAGGTACAGGACTTCAGACTTTGCCATGTTGAACTTCATGAGGTTCCTGCCAGCCCATTTCTCAAGCCTGCCAAGGTCCTTCTGAATGGCAGCACAATCCCCTGCTGCATCAGCCACTCCTTCCATTTTCTTCTAGCTCTACCAGTGTCTGTAGCACTTCTCAAAAGGCCAGAGGGCAAGTGTGAGGAAAGGAGGCTTTTCATGGACTGATCAGCCAGGCCAAGACAGTCTCTTGTCTGTCTAAGCCTTAAAGCTCTGAAACTTAAGGTAAAATCTTGACTACACTGAAATCAGAGGTGACTTTACCTTTGCCTCTCACTAGGCCAGGCTCTTAGGTTTGCTTTTCAAAACCATGCTTGCTTTTTGCTGTTGTCACATGTCTCTTTTTCTTTGACAGTTGGAGAGAGGACTTTAATCCCTGAGTAAAAGACACTGGGACAAATTGCATTCATGGTTGGGCATTGACTGCAGTAACTTTGAGGTTGGTGGCTTTCTTCCAGGGCTTTGCTTACCTGCTATAGTTTTCATGGAGTATCTGAGGAAGCATTATCATTCACATTTAGGTTACCCATACATTTCTAGCATGCAGGTGAACTGCTTAACTGGAAACATTTTCTATCTTCTAACAGCAAAAGAACAAAAGAGGTCTCTTGTTCAACAACAAAGCAGACAATTACTATAATAGTGCCTGCTTTCATGTATGCTTTAATGAATTTTTTGGATTGTGGTGGATAAATAACGTTCCTACAAAACAGCAAGAGCATGAAATTAAAACTTTGCTTTGTGAAGTGATTCTCCAACATGTCTATCTCTCTCCAGACTCCTTTAGCTTTTTGATAATCTGGGCAAACGCTTTGTCTGAAATAAAGAAGAGAGAGCTGGAGTTCTTACCTCTGTCACTCTTTCCCTCTCTCTGTCTACACACACAAAGAACAAAGTTTAATAGATAGCATATGCTGTTAGCCCAGCCTTTGTTCCTCTGCCCCAGCAGAGCCTATGCTCTGCCAAGTCTCACTGAGATTCAGTGTGTCTCCCCGTTTTTGGCTTGAGTTTCCTACAATCTGAAGCAGTCTCACATGAAACTCTGAAGATTCACAGTACTTTTAAATGGAAAATTTGAACCATCACTCAGATAGTACATTTTTCATATCTGATTCCTTTTAGTGACCAAAACTTGGCAGGTTTGCCTACAGTCTGATAAGGATGAATAGGGAATCATTGAGTCTCCTCCCTGTCTCCATAGAAAAATCTAAGCAATTGGAAAGTGGTAAGTTTCAGGAAATCTATGGAGAAGCTGTAGAATTCTCTGCTTTTGGGTTGTTTGTTTGTTTGCTTGTTTTTGTTTTTGTTTTTTTTTCCTGTTGTTTCTGTTCTGTTTGTTGGGGTTTTTTTAACAGTACTTCAGTATTGAAGATATTAGACCTGCTGTCAAGCTCAGGATATTTAAAAGGTGTCTAGTCTGTGGTCTTAGAAAGATCTTAGGTATGTGGAAAGATACGGTGCCTTTCCCTCAATAGCTAGGTAATTCTTTAACCTGACTCCTCCAGGGGAATTTCCCAGATGAAAAATTATCTGATTCTTCTGTATTTTGCCTGTTACAATTTGTTATTCTGTCTCTTTCTTTTTGAAAAATTCTTACTTTTGATTCTCTCTGAGTAACAGTTGAAGAATTACACAGGTTTTTAGCTTTACTCCTCTTACTAAAGGTCAGATTGATTAAGTCATGTTGTACTGATAAAACTTCATGAAATACTGTGAAAATGTGGAGGCTAGAGATTGTAACTGGAATAGTCTGGTCCTGAAAACCCCACAGTCTGCTTTTTATCCCTTCAGTGTAGTGGAGGAGCATTTGTAACAGCATGGTTTGCTGATGAGGGCTTTTTTCAATCAGATGTTTCCTACCTGGTGGAGAACAATGCTGCAATCGTACATGCTGGTTTTAAACTGTTCAAGTGAATCTGATTAATTGAATATATTTGAAAAGACTTCAACAGACCTTTATAATTGTGAATGGTAGCGGGCACATTGAGTGGGCATGAACTTACAGACATTTCTAATGGCTTGGGAAACGTCCTGCTAGACTAGCAGAATTTTGCAGTCTAATGAGTTAAATGCCTAAATGATCTTAAAATAATGTTAGGGAACACAGCTGACAAAAGCTGAAAAAAGAAGAGAGATTCAAGGTTGGGGTTGGCATTCCATTCCCAAGACATCATACTGCTTTTTGAAAAAGAAAATAAGTGCAGAGGTTTGAGTAAAGGAAGGTCAGTTTCTGTATTTTTTATGTCCTTGACTCCCACTCTCACCACACTTACCCTTAGAAAACCAAAACTACAAGCCAGCTGAGTAAAAGTTAGCAACTGCACCACTTACTAAGGAGTGTATTCTGAGATTCTTACTTCTGCAATGAACTTGCTCCTGTTTCCCCATGAGCCCATGGGTTGCAGGTACCAACAAACTTCCAGTTGGCCCAAGTATTTTGGGAGGCCCATGACGGATCAGCTGAGCTTGATACCCCGCCTTATTAGGACGGTTCATAACCTTCTGAGCTGAGGTCCTCTCCAATCTCCCAGAAGTAGGTCTTGGGGCACACAAGATAATTCTTACTCTTATTTCTGGGTGGCCTAGGTAACAGTTTCCTCTCCTCTTTTTCCTTCCCTTTGGACTTGGATTGCATCACCTGCTTTGATTTCCCATCAGTGATGGGCCTGTGTACATCAAAAGCACCACACAATAAAAACTGCTGCTACAGCTAATTAACCTGCAGCATGGCTCACAGGGCAGCCTTACCTCAGGAGTTATTTTCATACCTAGAAATAAAAATCACAATCCAAAGATAAGGCTGGGTTTCACTTCATCCAGAACAAAATCAGAATCAGGGCAACAATGTTTACAGCCTCAGTAAATCAAGTTTCTTTCTCTCCAAGAACCAGAATACCACCTGCACAAGACCCCCTTGGCTGTGGCTCTCCCTGGACGCTTGCTTTTGGGAACAATGTTATATTCTGAGTTTTTCTGCAGAGCAAGAATCAGACCTTTGGTCTTCGGTGCATGGAGTCAAGCCCAGCTTTGTTATTGTGGCATAAAAAAGATTCATTGCTTTTATACCACAGTGAGCACGTGTGGAGAAACCTAATAAATAACCCTATTCAGCCAAGATAATGGGGAGAATTAAATTGGTTGGCACTTGGATCAAAGTTCATTAGCCTTGCATCTAACACTTGACAACCAGAGATAACATCAGAAAGGGGGGTTTCTTATGCCATTTTCTGCATGTGTTGCAGTGATTGTTCATGTGTAACGAGATCATATCTTAGCAAAGAATGAGAAATGGCATTTTTGCCGGTTGTCAAGACCTATCTGAACATAAAGCTTATTTAAACACATTTTTTTGCTATGAGCTCATATTAAATCTCAGCAAGTTTATCCATCTCTAATTTAGTTATATGGTCATTACATGGAAAATCCACTTCAGATAAAGCAAAGCATTTTCATCCTCTAGTTGCGCAAGTATCAGGTCACAGTAATTATGTGCAAATGTCAGATACCTACTATACCACTGCAGGGTTAACTTGTACATGTTCTGCACAAATAATGAAAAACTTATTCTGCAAAACAATGTAGTGAACGTGACATTGCATCAACAGAATGAAGGAAGCTGAATGAGCTGAGCCTCTAAAAAGTCCTTGACAGAGTGTCCCTACTCTGATAAATATCCTACATCGTTCCCTGTGGATGGCCTTCACAGGCAGCAAAAGAAACAATACAACACAGTACCTGGTGTAACCATCCTGCAGTGTGTTCAACTGTCCTTACCCCACTAAGATTCAGTCCTTTTCTGTGGATTCCCAACCCACCTTCTATGCGAAAATGGAGTAAATGAGACATACCTGCTGCAGCACTTTAGACATCTACCCTTTCCATTCCATCCCTGCAGCCAAACCACTTACACACACCTAATCACTTTCCTTTCCAGCTACTGCACTCTTCTTCACAGTACTGCTTTCTCACTTTACTGGGCTGTCACGACGTTGCTGCCAAAGCCATTTTTGGCTGTGGCATCTGCCCCTCTGAAAGCTGGCCTGTTTCCTCAGTGCTCTCTAAAGAGGTCTTCAAGAAGATCTAAGATCTAGGACTCTGTCCTAGTCTTGAAAATCCGCTATGCAGCTCCTCTTGCTACATCTAACCTAGTTTCTCTATCCTGCTATTTCTGCTCAGTCATGTTACCTACCTCCCTTTGTTTCACAAGAGCCTCCATCCCCCCTTTCTCTGTCCTCACCAAAGCTGCTGCTACAGCCACCTCCTTCTGGCAATTTTGGCATTCAAGGAAGTGAAGAAAACCAATTAAAACCATCCATATGCCTTGTTATTGCTATTCTTATTATTGTCATCTCCAAGCTTTCTCTTCCCCATCTAGTTTGCTTGCCTGTGACCTTCACTTGCTGTGTATATGCTAGAGATATTAATTTGTTTGAGGAGATAGACAATATTCTCCAGTTTGTGTTCTTTGGCCAAACACTCTGACAGACTAATTCCTGTCATATAACTATATTGTCCTACGATATCGAGCTCCAGCATTAGACAAGCATTTTGGATATGGTAAGACACGACCAGATATATGCAGGAGGTTCTTTTAAACTATTGTATTCAAGTCATGTTAGCTGAAAACCCAAAGTAAATGGTAAAGCCTGCAAATCTAAGGAAAATAAAATTTTGTAGTAACAGTGGATCAGCAAATATCTTCCTTTGTAACCGTAGAAATTAACCTTGACTTTTTTTCTGAAGCAATTTAAAAAAAACCAAATATGGTCAAATAAGTATTGCCATCTGGATACACCATATGAGTATGCTGAACTCCAGTAAAGATGGGTCTTTCACACTGCAAACGCCAACTGACCATTAGCAAAAGCAGTATGATCACAATTCAATTGTTATTTGTCCTTGCAGACCTTTTTAGAGAAAAGAGCAAGCTGTGCCAGACAGGAAACAAGGGAACAGCGAACTGCAGCCTGCAGTCACAGTGAAACCCAGTGCTCTTACTGCACTGACCATAATCAAGGCCATCAATCACTTTTCTAATGCATTCTTCTTGGCTCCAGCCATATCCATATTTACCAGATCAATCAAAATCTGCCTTTTGTTTCCTTTTTTCCCTTTAGTGGTTTGAAGAAAACAAAACAAAAAGGCAGCCAAATCTAATAATTTGTAAGATGTATTCTTATTTTCTCCATACAATGAGATCACTCCGAGGGAGCTGTTCCAGTCTCCTGGCTGAAGATCCCAAGGAAGAGGTGGAATCAGGCTCTTCTTGGTTCAGTCCATACATTGCTGCTGTAAAATGCACCTATTTCACCAGTTTGTGTGTGTGTGTACGCACCATGGAAAAGACTCATACAGCAAAGCTTTTACATGGTGCCCATGTCACAGTCTTACCAGTGACTTCACAGGGGCAGGGAAACGAACATACTCCTATTTGTATGTGCGGGAACCTGCATTAAGTGTGCGATTTCTCTCATCATCTTTATGGTTAGTGTACCTGATCCACAGGCCTATCTATGACTTGATACAAAAGAAACAGCTTCAGGAAATGAAAAGAACCCTAGAGCAAGAAGCACATGAAGTCCTGTGTTTTAGTTACGGCACCCCTTTCAAGAAGGCTATCGTCACCCAAAGGCTGAAATTCAGTGGATATGGTGTATAAAGGCTGTTGTGAGCTGGAAGGTGGACAGCCTCCTTCCCTAAACAGGAGAATGTACCCCTACAGTCAGGGAGCAATAATACAGCTTTTGCAGAGCCCTTCTGTTTCCAACATCCATCTTACATGAACTCAGCAAACCTCCTAGATCCTCTCTTAAATGAGGACTACAGAGTACCAAGTCTGTTTTCTGCAGGACCACTGTCAGCAACTTGACAGGGTCAGGATTCTTAGAAGCACCATGAGCATAAATCTCAGCCCTTACCTGATCCACACACTATTAAGATTTTGCACTTAAGGCCTCCTATTCACTGCCAAAAAATATTTGCAGCAACTTAAAAAATTATTTCTGTAACATTTTTAACCTGAAAAGGCATATTTAAAGTTTTCAGCCTTTAATTTTATACCTTGAAACTAAATTTCCATCTCAGACCCACATATTTTTCAAACCAGCCCTGCTAATTTATGTTGTCACTTCCCAACCCATTATTTTTGGTATCCAACCATCTTCTGGGTGGCCTTGAGTAAGTCAAACTTCTTTGTATGAATTTCCTTCTGCATCTCTAAGTTAGACTAATAATATTTACCAGCTTCACTGTGGTTCGTTTTCACAGAGCACTGCAGAGATGTAACAGAGTATGGAAAAATTAAATGCCACTGCCTTTACGCAAGCTGTATTTTTCAAATGCTGTCAGCAGGGCTGATTTTCGAGGGGCTCTCAGAACGGAACCTAAACCTTTTCAGATGCATTCAGATTATTTCTATTTTTGTGAAGCACATACATTTTTTCCCATTAGCAGTAAGTTCAAAACCAGACCTATCCACTTGTTGGTGGTTGGCAGGACCTCAGCATTCCAATGTAAAGCGATCTTTTTTTGTCTGCCAACAATGCAACGTTAAAAAATTTGTCCTGATATCTATCTGTTGTTATGTCTCTTGGTAGACTGTACCAAGAAAACAAATCTTGGAATGCTGCAGCAACCATGGTTTTAAGGCATCTCATATGGCACTGAAGACATCCGTTTAGCAATTAGCAGTTTGGAGGCAATGCAGAATCATACCATGTAAGAAGTTCCCTTGGATGTTTTCTATCACTGGCCATTTCAAGATGCACTTTCTTTCATGGACCCAAACCTCAGATTTAATTTCTGCTTGTTAGAAACTTAGCTTTGTTATGTTATTTTTTTGTAAGTTCAACATAAAATGTTGGACCAGCTAGGAAGAAATCCATACCACATCCAATACTTAAATTTTCACAGTAAAAATACTTGGTGTTTATCCTCTAATATTCACATATCAAGTCTCTACATACCAGTTCTGCACAAGAAACATGAAGAATGGCATGGTTTGTCAAACCTTATGCTTAGCACTAAGACCACAGTGAGGTCTTAGGTTAGGATAAAATGAAGTTGATGAAAGCATTGAATTTGCACAGTCAGAACACAAGCAACTCATCTGAGCAAAAGCACCTGCAATATGTTTCTCAATTTTAAGTTAGATAACTACCAATACTTGTTCTGAAAATGCAAACCAGCCACTATAAGCCTTATAACTAAGAAACAATATCTTATCCAAGATAAGTAAAAACCAGGCCTACTTGAAGGCAATGGTTTTACAGAACATTCTTGAAATAAGATTTTAGAATTCAATTTTCTTCTCAAATACTCAACTCCTGTCTGCAAGAGAAACTACAGCTCTCTTTCTTGATCTCTGATTTTACTACCTAGTATTTGTTTGGGGCATGATTTTGCATGGCATCCAAAATCAATCAGAGTGCAAATAAAAAACACACCAAAGGATGGGGTGACAAAGCACCAATTTATTAGTTACAACTTGATCAGATCAGTGGTCTGGACCTGAAAAGAAATGGTGATTTTTAACCAGATTGATGACTATTTTTATTGTAACATTGGTGATCGGCTGAGACTTAGTAATAGTTGTAACAGATGTGGCCTCCCTAACACTGCACGTAGGAGTGCTCTTGCCTAAGCGGCAATAGTAATTATCCACTGTTTTTCAAAAACTCCAGCCTGCAATTGAGTTGTCACAGTCTCCCAGACACTGCTCCAGGCACTACAGATTGTACCAGCTGACACACTTGAGGCGTGTCATTATAAGCATGTGTAAAACACATGACTTTGACTACTTTCCTGATACCTATTGCATGACAGTGTGTCAAAGAGAGACGCCTTTTGGGAGGAAATATGGGCTCCACTGAGCTGTATTATGATAGAGGATAATGTTCAAATGAGGACACTTCTTAGAGAAATTGCTATCATGAGTTACAGCAGGGAACAATCAGCTTCTGTGACAAAATGCTTGTTTCCAGCCTGAAGTATCTGATTTGTGTTTATACAAGGCCCAAGTCAATGCTACCAAAGGCCTTTTTTGGTTTATGCTTCATTTATTGGATTTGCTGAAGATCACTGAGAGTGAATGAATTATCAAATACATATAGCAGCCCATTACAAATTATTTGCATGCCATAGGAATAACAGGTTTGTGCAGCTAATAAAAAGAAAACAATTGCAAATGCTCACTTGGAATTTACGACGCTTTGTTCTTAGATAATTCAGTTTGAGGCAATTGGTTTCCTAAGTCTGACAGCAGCATAAATCACAGCTCAAAGCTCACTGCAAGTAAAATTAAGTCAGCGTAGTGAGAAATAAGAAATAGCATAAATGTGATAGCATACAATATTTTAGAAAAACAGCTTCAAAATAATTTATGGTGTTTAGAAATTGACATTTGGTTCTGAATTCTGACAGCAGCTGTGCAAGTCTGTATGAAGAGGGTCTGAATGCAAAAAAATGATTGCACAAAATTGTATTTCACTTTCCTCTCTGTCCACAAACGATTTGTAAGGCATATCAAATTCAGGGAGTTTTTTAAACTGTTCACACTAGTTTGGGCAAATTGGGTTTTCAATGCAAACTTTGTAAGAAGAGTTCATTGCAGAAGAAAAAGAAAAGGTATGAAGGACATTAAAAAATATGCTGTGTTGCTTATTTGTACTGAGTTGTTTAGGAACGCGATTGTTTGATGGAAGTATAAAAGCAGTTTCTGTGAAAACTGACATTTCCAGATCCTGATATTACTGTGATTGAAATAATATGGAAATAAACTAGGTGCATGCATTTCATGGTTTCTGTGAACTGAAAAATTCAAGAAACAATGAGCAGGGGTGTTAAACTTAATATTTAATATCTCGCAAAACTTTAACTGTACAAGAGTAGAAGTAATGTTTGTAAATACTTCAAGTCATAAGGTTTCAGAGCTTGAAAGATAAAAGTGAACCTGGAAAGATGAGGACCTTGGCCAAGTTAGCCATCACTTCTGTGTCCCAGTGGTTGCTCTTCTGGTTTTATTCTGTGCTTTTGTTCCTTTTTGCACCAGAGTCAGTGTGACTTATACATTCCTTTGGTATCCTCCAGGCCATCTACATAAGCAAATATATGGCCTATTAGAATTTCAGGATTCAAGAAGCCTTCTAAGAAGTGCTATAAAAGATACAGGGCCACATTTTATGATTGCTTACATTCTGCCTAATGCTATGTAAATTAAAGGAATTTCCTATATATTAAATTTGTGTTGTATTAATTTATCATACAAATTGGTTAGAAAAACGAGGGCAGTAGTAAATCAATATAACTACCATAGCACAAATTAGATACTGCATAACTGAGAAAACTCTAAGGCAGGTGGCCTTCTTCATTAGATCATTAGATTTGACCCTGTTATTTCATGTATTATTTTGGCTTTCTTTAAACACCAGCTTAAAGCTTCAGGTTCTGCTCTCCAGCTGCAGTGTAAGAGATTCCTGAGTCAAAGAGCCTGCTCAGGACCAGAATCCAGGCCTCCTGCCAATCAGGCTGCCATGCCTTGGGCTGCTGGGAACAGGAAAGGGTGAGCCCCTCACCTTTTTTGTTGCAATTGTTTTGCTCTTCACAAAGAGCTATTTATTCATTGGAAAATGGACTTATTTCTGTTGACTGCTCTAGATGCTTGATCACTGATAGTGTGAGCTTCTTTCAGTATGAGTATTCGAAGATTCAAAGTTGAACAAAATGGCTTTTCCACTCTCAGTATTTTCATGGGCTTGACTTCAAAGTGTAACATGTGGCACAATTTACATCGAAACTAGTTAAATATGCTGAATATATACAGATCAGCATAGCATCACATTATTGCTTTACCATAGTCTTCAGTTCCAAAACACACATTTTAAGTAATTCAGTTCTATCAGACAAGATAGGGCTTGGAAATAATAAAATAAGGGCTTGGAAAGTGGAGTACCCCCTGACATTAAATGCTTTAGGTGAATAAAAAGCTGTTGGCCTTCTTTCAAAAAGAAATATAATTTGGTCTTGCAAAATCTAAGTTTCTATATCATCAACAAAGACTCTCAGTTTCAGACTACTTCTCTGTTTTAACATCACATTCTCGGGAAAAGATATGGCTCCGATGACCACATTAACTTAAATACTTGGCTGGCAGCTTCAGATTACTGATCATTCTAAACTTCGTATTTATGCAATGGCAAATTGATCGCCATTTCTTCTTCAGATACAGGCTGTCCCTCAAATGTGTTGGTTATGACTTGTTTGGAAACAGGCAGTTGTCAACAGCTTGCAAGCTTGCCAGTAAGGAGATGGGTGTCTAGGAAGAGCTGTGGAGATACCACAGTTTTCAGTTTTGACCAAGCAGCTTATTGCTCTGTGATCCCTGGTCTTTTTAGACTCATTAGAAGACCAACCATCTCAGGCCCAAGTTATTATTTTAGTGTTTCACACTTTCTGTTTGAGCCCAGATAATAAATCATGGTGGGCAGCCGTTTTGCAGTAGAGTGCTCTTTAAATAAGGTCAGTACGCTGGGACGAAGTCCAAATAAGATTGTTTTCCAGTTTTTAGTCTCTATCTCAAAATGGGACTGAAGTTTCCTGAAGAGCTGAAATAGATCTCTGAAAAGTCTTACTTTTTTTTGTTATGTACATTGGCACTTGCTAGTCATGACCTGAAGTAGCTGTGGTATGAAATACCAGAGGAGAAGCAGGAGGATGCAGTGGGAGAAGATCAGGTCCATCCAACCTGGCCTTGAATGTTTCCAGGGATGGGGCATCCACGGCTTCCCTGGGCAACCTGCTCCAGTGCCTCACCACCCTTGCAGTAAAGAACTACTTCCTAATGTCTAATCTAAATCTATCCTCCTTCAGTTTAAAGCCATTCTCCCTTGTCATTACAGGCCCTTGTAAAAGATCCCTCTCCAGATTTCTTGTAACTCCCTTCAGGTACTGGAAGGCTGCTATAAGGTCTCCATGGAGTCTTCTCCAAGCTGAACAAGCCCAGCTCTCTCAGCTTGCCTGAAGCTTCCAGCCCTCTCTGATCAAATCTGTGGCATGAGCTCTGCTCTCCTGCAGTGAACAATAACATACAGCATAATCTTCACGTGATTTTGATGGGATAACATGGTGGGGGGTAGGAACTCCCAAGCCAGAGGCTCAGCTCCTCAGAGGTCTTCCCACCAAGAGATATGAATCAACCAGGAAGATTTACAGAATTAGAAGAGTCAAAAGGAGAGAGCAGAAGAAGAAAATCTTTTGGAAATGAGCCTGACATTTTCACTCAAAATAGAAAACACTTCCCAGAAAGTGCATTGTCGGCAACACAGCACTGTCAAATAAGAACAGGGGTTTGCTCAGAAGGAAAAGGGAAACTTCTGTAAAATGACTCGAAGTCAGTTTGAACAAATTTTAATGAAGTTTAATAAAGTCAGTTTCTGTTTTCTATCTCTGTTGAGGTAGCTGGGTGATGAAGAAGTCAGGGTGTGAAGACAGACTAATGTGATGCTTCAGATAGATTTATGCACCTACTACAGTGTTCAAGTTCAGGACAACAGTAAGCAATTACGTCCATAGGAAGTCAGAAGCCTGACTTCTTATGCAGTCACTGAGAAAAGGAAGTCCTTTATAGGAATATAAATCTTGTCACTGTCTGAAAAAGCAGGGCGGCTGTCTTTTGGAAAGTTTATATTAACTTTCTTTGGGATTTCACAGTATTAATTGTGCAAGTGTTTGAATTAATCCTGAGACAGATTTTCAGGAGAGACTGGTGCAGAGTCCAGGTAAAGCCATTAATTAGCTCTGTTCTGGGTTCAGCATACACTGCATAGAGGAACAAGTTCTTTTGTCTTTTAGCAAAGTGCTTGGTCACCCTAATCCATGTTCTTGTTTTAAAGGTGAATAAATTTTCTGTCTCATGACTGAATGTTGGTTTATGACCAGCTGATGTTTTCTAGCCCATGTGACACATGTTGAAGAGGGAATCTAAAAGCATGAGGTACTTCTGGGTGAAAAACCCTCACTGCCAATTTTAGGATTTCACATCAGTCCGTTTCAAGTGCCCACTGCTGACACAGAGAGCTCACCTTGTGTCCTGCGTTTGATACCATGCTACAAACAAGCTCCCAAGACTCAACACGTATTGGAAATCAATCTTTTGATGTTTGGATTATGTAATTTTGGTTTAACCTAAGACATACTTGGTAAAAGCCTCTTTTGGGATACATTTTTACCTGCAGAGAACTGTGAATTTGGTTGTTGCTCAGCAAAGAAAGAAGGCCCTGTGTTTCAGTAATAGTATTAAGTCACAGGAAAATAGTTGCTCTTATAGCTTATTTCCCCTCTTCTTTTTTGAGCAGGGGATTGCATCTGGGGAATAAGGGCTACAGCTATACTCACAGAAGTTGTAAACTGGCTTATGGTAGGAGCAGAGAGTGCTCTTCACTCTCATCCTGCTTCCCTGCCAGCTAGCATCACATACCAGAAAGCTGGAGGATGAAGCCTGCCAAAAGCACTGTTCCTACCTAATGCTCTCTCAAAGGCCATGGACCCTTTTGGCTTGTTCAGGAAGCAGTTTCTCTACTCAAGAAGCTCTAGCTTCTATCCTCTGGAGAGCTGCAATAAATTTTCCTAGGAAATGGTCAGTGCCTTTTAGTGCCCAGAGAGACACTGTTTATAAAGTGGCTACTTTAATGAGCACCCCCAGGGTTTCCCTACTCCATTAATGCACAGTTAATGGATTAGTTAATTGAGGATAAACTGAAGGAGAAGAACAGGCTGGGAACTGTAACTTCAGAGTACACACAAGACTAGATCATCTTGAAGTCTCAGCACAGGGATATGGCTGGATTGTGGGTACAGGCACATGGACATGTAATAGGGGTAAAAAAAGACTGCCTGAACAGACATCAGAATGACCCCCATTAACTGCCAGTGTGTGAGCTTTTATCCCATGGTAAAAGACAGATAATAATAATAAGCATATTTTTTTATCTTTCAGTCAAAGAGGAGCATGCCTCTTGTTTGAGGGGTAGGGGCTGGTACACAAGCAATTACAGGGGAAAAGCTGTAAGTTCAGCTTCTAATTCACCCTGCAATGACTCATTCATGTTGCCTACACCTTCTGTTACTATCAAAAGCCCTTCAGCTTGCTTCAGTTCTGTTTCAATTCCTGCTAGTGTTAAAGGCAATTTCTCATGTTAAAGGCTCAGCTGCTGTAAAGCTTCACCAGCTGCAGTAAAGCTTCACTATTTCAATACTTCAGGTTCAAACTTAAACAGGGGAAGTGTGGATTGGATATAAGGAGGAAGTTCTCTACTGTGAGGGTGGTGAGGTATTGGAATGGGTTGCTCAAGAAAGCTGTGAATGCTCCATCCCTGATGGTGTTCAAGGCCAGGTTGGATGGGGTCTTCGGTGACATGGTTTAGTGTGAGGTGTCCCTGCCCATGGCAGCAGGGTTGGAACTAGATGATTTTTAGGTGCTTTCCAACCCTAACTATTCTATGATTCTACTGTAGCTTTCAGCAATGTCACTTCAGAGCCAGCTCAAGCAAGACCAGCAGACGCCATTCTGAGATATTGGGGGGACTGGCAGGTAGAGAGATTAAGTAATTTCCTATTTTGTCATCCTTCAGTTTTTATAAAGCATTTCCTTTTCTTAATTTACAGCTTTTCTCTAGTGATTTTTCCCTTCTTTGCTCAAGGAAGAAAATTAAGAATCCTTACTTTTCATGTTCTGATGGAAAACGTCGGACCATCTACCAAACTCATTCTTGCAGACCAGACAAAATTCCTTCTTGGCATACTACCATGAGTGTTGAGACTACCATGCTCTGATTAGAGTATCTTATTTCTTAAATGGCACCCAAGATCCAATTGCTGTTAGAAATATAACACTGTAAATCATATTAACATAACATCAGAACATAAAACTATACCTCTTTGAATAGTTTTTAGGCACCATCAAATGAAATGGGGACCATATCACATTTTCGTAATCTATTCCTGAATCTAACTACCAGCTGTAGCTGAAGGTTTTTTTAGGTATGAAACATTTTGGGTTGTTTTTTTTTCCCTAAAAGAGATTCAATAAGCAAAAAGTAATGGGAAAGGGAAATCACAGGTGATCTGCCCATTCCACCTGGATCCAATTGCATCTAATCAATTGTTTTGGGTGGAAATTGCTGACATTTGTTATGGACATTTGGTATGAGATGATTAATATCCTTTAGGTACTCAAGTTCGGACTCTAGGGACAGAGATCTGTTGAAGTAAGATCTGACATTTTGCCCTAAAAGTGTAAAGGAGTTTTTGAGATTACAAACGCTTTTACTTGAAATGTTCTCAGCTTCCTCAGAACAGATGTGTCTCACTAAAAACAGAGCCAAAGCAGGCTGCCGGTGTAACTCATCTCTTTTAATACAGAGCCAGGTAACTTTTAATTTTCTGTTCACTCACTGAGTGGCTGTAGAATTTGGAGTGGTTAAGAGTAACTAAGTGAGACTTACCCATTTTCTATTTTACAGACCGTATTCTTTTGAATACACGAACTCCATCAGGAATCAGAGAAGCACAAGAAATGCAGTGAAAAAGCTTTCAGAGCTGAATTCACAATTTCCTGCTCAGACTTGGTCCTTACCAGCTGGAATTTGGGGATGCAGGAGAATGGCAGGTCCCCAGGAGCACAGGAAGGCAGAGCTTCTGCTGGCTGCCCATTTCCTTTTCCACTATGATCACAGTGAAAGACAAGAGGTGAGACAAACTTTGCCTCACTAAGTATGTAACTCTAATAAAACCTCTATCCAGGGCACTGAATGCAACAGTATACAGCGCTGAGTGAAACTTAAAAGGTTTTCTTGTACAGCTTGACTGCTTTTCTGATGTGCAGCCAAATTCTAAGTATATCTTGAGAATACAGAATAGCCTGGAAACTGCATGCACACAATCCTACCTCTATAAGGCTTCTACCTTCTGTTGCAAATGGAAACATCACAGTAATTTCCTTGTGATGGTTTGTCTGGGTTTCCAATTTCAGTCATAGCCAGTTTTAGGAAAAAGATAACTAAGATTGGTTTATTTTTTATCCCCTCTTTCTCCCACTCCCTATCACCAAAGAATATGTTTGGAGATTTGTGAAAATCATCATTGCTTTTATGTTTGTCCCAGCCATTTCACTCCTGGGTAATAGGATACTTTACATAGGCCAGAACACTTTCTTGCTGAAGTTCATGCTCTGTCTGCCATGGCTGCTGCTGATTGGGTCTGCATGCTGTTGTTCACACAAGGCAGAGGACCCTCTTCCTGCCTTTTAAAGGCCTTCTAGGCAACCTGAACTGTAGTCTTGCTACATCTCAGCTTTATAATATATTATTTTAGCTAATATTCTTTCAATATCTATTAAAGGGCTTTAAGTTCTCCAGGGCAATTCATCCCATCAATGGTCACCCATTCTCTTTTTATGACTCAAACCTGGCTCCCATCTCTGCCTGCTGGTTGCTGCTCCACACAGCAGCTGGAAATTTCTGGCCTCTCATGCCCATCCAACAAACTGATAGCATTTGGTCTTCCCTCAACACTTCAGCCCTTGTGAACTGGATTAACACAAGCCTGATATTTGTGCCATGCACACTGCTGTGACTGGGGACAGAGCTAATGCTTGCATCCTGGCCAGCTGCCCTGAGGAGGGGAGAAGGCAGGACCCAAGAATTGCTGCCCTTTGAGCATAGCTTCCTGCTCATCCCTTGCTTCCCAGGGAGGGGTGCCTGGGTTAGAGTCTTGGCCCCTGTTCAAACACTTAGCATGTGTGGGCTTGCATAGGGAAGGGGAGGGCTTAAATAACAAACAAATTAACTGTTCTCCAGGATCTTTCTTAATAGTATTCTTTCACATGGAAACTAAAGAGGGGTGTAGGCTGTAGTCAAGTAACAGCTAAGCCTGCCCTTTTACAAGTGTCAGTGCCTTTTTGTGCAGTTCTCTCAGATTTCCTTATTTCACATCCTCTCTGTAACTTTTCAGTGCCCAGCCTTGCCACTACAATGTTTCATACCTTATAGAGCAATTATAACTTTTTATTATTACAGCTACTTGAATATTCTTCCCTAAGGCAAATAGCAAGCATGGCAGCTTACTGGCAATATGGGTGAAAGAATTCTGTTTACTGTGCAAAATATATTAGGCAGCACAGAGCTACAGTTGGAAGGGAAATTTCCTTTCTGTTAGAGAACACTTTCATCCTCACAAAATGAATGCAAGTTGATTTATATACATGGCAGCTCCAAATGTTTGCAAATACAGACACATGCATATTCATAACCCTAGAAATACTCCTAATGCACCTGCCATCAAAACAGTCCAGGATAAATATGTCGCATAAATGCTCCACTGGGGCTGTGATATCTCAACCCCCTTCGTAATCAAGTGTGCACAGATTTGGGGGTGTTCTCCCCAGACAGCTCAGTTTCCATTTAAAAACCTTTTGGGCGCACAAGTGATACCATTTAACATACAGAAATTGGATGTTGATCATGTCCGTGTGCAACACATACACCCTGCTAACCTGTGTGTAGAGGCAGTGTGGACAAGAAGTGCAAGGAAACATATGTCCATGCACAGAGTTTAAGTTTAAACAGTTTAAGGGACGCTAGAGGTCTGTTTATGCTCTACAATTTCAGTCATGCTTATTCCCTCCAAGGGTTACTTTGCCAGTTGCTTTGGAGTTGCTCTTCTCCTGTTTCAGCCCTTAAATCTTAAACATTGGGGAAAGCCTATAGAAAGACAAAATATAAAATACCCTTCACAAGACAGATGAGAGTGAACCTGTACCTAGCAGGACAAGCTTATGTCCTGCGAATTCTGCATGGTAGGGCACACAGCAATCACTCAAGTTAATATAAACATACACTGTCCCACTGGGGCATTAGAGTAAATTGGGTTTCTACTCATTTATATCCTGAGGATTGGGGCCACTTATTTCATGCTGTATTTTTATTATATTTAGTGTAATATTGCTCTGAAATGTGCAGTTAATTACACAACTTCCTGTTTTAAATTCCATAGTAACTATTCTTCTGCCAGAAGTGGATTGCTTTTAATAGGATTGTGTCCCCTTTTGGCAGTATGTGGTTACATATACTTCATTCCCATCCTTATTATTCACATTCCATATCAAGAGAATACAAGCTCACAGGATGAATTTCATCCTGTGATAAAGTCAGTGGCATGCCTCCCAGGCGTTCAGGAAGGCTGTGTTCCCATGAGGATTTTTGCATTCCCACCACACCCTTCTGCTTGTCAAACTAATGAAGCATCTCCACTAACTGCACTGCGGGGGTAAAGCCTGGTCTGTCGATACCCCTAAAACACAGTTACATCATTTTTACTCAAAACAAGTAGTTCTGCCTACATCCTTTGAGTCTCACAGTCTCTCCTGCACTTTTAACCTCCGGCTGTAGACATGAAGCATCCATCAGGAGATGCCTCTCCCCAGGACAGTTCTGGAGCAACCAGCAACCCCCAATCGACCACTGCATAAACACACAGCAGGTGAACAGCGCGCTTCTTGAGGAACATGAGAAGGATGCAGATCTGACAGGGCAGACTTCAGCATCACCTTGTCTTTTTTTTTTTCCTTTGTCCCCATCTGCTCTTATGCTGAATAGTTCCTGTTTGACATGGGAGTAATGTTTCTGAATGTGATTTGGCAGCCTTGAAGATTCAAAATACACCTCAAATAATTTTTCTCCAGGGTTTCTCTATTTTCCTTGTTGTTTTCATGTGCTTTTCTTGTGAATTTCAAACGCTTTTGTGAAAAAACAAAAATAATCATGTGTGCGCACAAAGGCTTATTTCTTTGTGATATGTAGCAAATATAAATATAGAAAGACAAGAACATATGCATATATAGACACAGATGTATTTTTATGTAATACAAGACAGTGTATTCTATTTATAATAAAAACAAAATAAAATAAGATTGTAATATTTAAATGCAGCTGATTTACCTGCACAAACATTCTGTGCTAAGAAATTTTTGTGTTTATACTCTGGACTTTGCCCTGGAAATATTGTCTGAAGAATTCACTTTCCAGGGGAAAACACTTGCTACAGCATATTTTCACAAGCAGATTTTTGTATCTTTATGGTACCAAACATGAAAATTCATTATACCTTTCCTAGGAACGATTTTTGCAGAAAAAAAAAAAAAAAGGAGCAAAAGTAAATGGCCCTTCTATGTATTTTAAATTAAAATATTTTATGCTCTATATTTGATATGCCATATCTGAGATGAGTTATGAGGGCATATGCAGTTCCTCCTTCATATATGATACTACTAGTCAAACAGCAAAGTATCTTGTACACGCCAGAGTTACTAACTGAGCTAGAATGACCTATTAGTGAAGGGAATACATCACGAAGCTTCAAGATATAAAAGTAGAAAGAAAGAAAGTCAGGAAGAAAATGCTCAGTAGCAGTCAATATAGTGATTAGAACCAGAGTTTCAGAAATGTCTTTGAAGGACAAAGAGAGTCACATTAGTACACTGGAAGATGTGACAGCCCCATCCTAAGTTGTAGTTGCTTCAGAGATGACCCCAGGAAATGTGGCCTTGCCTTGAGACATTCATTTGTCAAGTTTTGGGACAACAAACCACTATCAGCATTACTGATGGTCTGCCATGGATCTTTGTCACAAATCTTTAGCTGAAAACACCCTGAATTTGAGGAAAAAAGCCCTGTGGACTTTGAGGTCCACTCACTACCCACACTACAAATCATGCGAACTGCTGCTCAAAGATAATCAAACACCCAACTGCCACAACATTTGACTCATCTGCTGCCTGAATACTGTGAGAAGGAAAATGATGCTTCCTAACTTCTGGAGGCCCACAGTTATTTTGCCTACCCTTGGGCCATGGCGAAGTATTGGCAAAAACCCTAATAAACCCATGGTGCCTATATTTTCTACTCCCTGCGCAACGGAACTTGCAATGTCAATGGAGAGGAGAAAAGCCACCACCCTGACATGCATTTTGTGTGAAAGGACGTGGCAAGGGTTGGCCTAGGCAAAGCTTGACATGTTTACACTGAAGCCTTCAACATACTGCTCATTCCATTGTAAGTGGATCAAAGCAAAGGGCATTATTATATATTTGTGTAGCGCCAACAGTGTGTTAAGCACTCAATTTGCCATCAGAGGCTGTTCCTTTTGCTGTGATATTTTAGGCAGGGATTCCCATTCATCACATTGATCCCACTCTGGGCCTGGAGCACAAGGTCAGCTGTCATTGGCTTTGTCATGCTCAAAAGCTGCAGTGCTCTGGTAATTAAGACTGTTAGATGGGAGGACCTCTTTTCCTGCTATTTGATGTAGACTAGGCGCAGATGAAAGATTTATAGTTTTAATTCAAATACGGGACTTGTCTTTGACAACTTAATTGCGTTTGCAGGGAAGTTCTGGACCCTTCCTCTTGCCAAGTCATTACAGAAAGGCCTCATATCTTGAATCTACCAGGAAGCTGTTTGGATTAAAGAAAGAACCAAAGGGACTTTGCATTAGTGCTGATAGAAACAATAAACATTTGCTTGTCCTTCCTCTGCTTGCAGTAAATATGTTGCTTAAGACAGTAAATTTTCATACTTTGAGACCAAAATGGGTATATGCTTTCTTTTTTTCTCTGCCTATATTCATCTCTGTAAACAGAATTTTCCTTTTTTATAGCACCCTTACTAGTTAATGAGGCTGGTAAGATAAAAGGCTAGACTGAACAGATACTAAAACCAAGTACTTGTTCCTTTAATAAAAACATGTTTATAAATAATAAAATATGGTTTATTTCTGTCAGCAAAATTGCTCTTACTTTTTTTTTTTAAATACAAAGTTATTGCAACACTTCACAATTACCATGAAGATTTTCCTTTAACCCATCTAGTAGGCGCTAAACATCTGGACTGCAAATAAAATTACCTAAAAGTTAAGAAATCACTAAAGGCACCCAGTCAGTACAGGCAGATTTCTCATGGATAAGTATGTGGTTGGTTTGCTCATGCTGGTTGCCTTGATCATCAGTGTTGGCTTCCACTAGCCGCTGCCACCAGAGGCAGGCTGTTATGCTCTGTTTGGACAGAGGGAGGAAGATGATGTGCTTTTTGTCAGCAGATTGTGGAGTAATTCCAATAGGCAAGGTGGGACGTTCCTGGCACAGGAGCACCTGACTCCTATGCCTGGCTCTGGAAGAAGTGACGGATGGTCAAACAAGTGGAGGTAACCCATCTTGCATGCTGTTTGATTCACTTGTTTGGGCATGAGGTCTGTAGGAGTGCCACTGGTTTGGGATCTGGGACCTCGCTCTAGCTCTGTCTGGTATAATCATAGAATCATAAAATCACAGAATAGATAGGGTTGGAAAGGACCTTAAGGTCATCTAGTTCCAACCCCCCTGCCATGGACAGGGACACCACCCACTAAACCATGCCACCCACCCAAGGCTCTGTCCAACCCAGCCTAATCCCGCAGCTCTTCATACAGATTGTATCTTTTACAACAAGGATACTCAGCTTGTTTGAAATTTGAAACAAAAGTACTTCCTAACTTCCTTATGCTGGACAATGAAAGGGAACAAAGATAAGCTGCTCCATCGTGTGGCTTTCATTACAGAGCATGTGAGGCTTTTATAACCATTGCTGACATTGTTCTCATAAAAGGAACTGAAGTACAGAGACTTAAAGAAAGGCTGGCATTTAAAAAGGCATTTCAGCCCCTTAAAGTGGCTGCTAGTTTCCTAGTGAAACTATCCAGAAGTCCCTAGCCAGGCATTTTTCTTAGCGTAGATGAGTACCTTCAAGCTCATAAAAGCCTTCAGACTGGTGTTATCATGAAAAGCAGAGCAAGATATTTAACCATAATCTCATAAACTCCCAATACATGGCATTTAAGCTCCCAACACGCAACCATCTTAAGAACCTGAACATGCAAAAGTCCATGGGACCTGATGAAATCCATCTGTGGGTCCTGAAGGAGCCAGTGAATTAAGTTGCTAAGCCGCTGTCCATCATATTTGAAAAATCATGGCAGTCCGGTGAAGTTCCCGATGACTGGAAAAAGGGAAATATAACCCCCATTTTCAAGAAGAAAATGGATGAGCCAGGGAACTACAGACCAGTCAGCCTCACCTCTGTGCCTGGCAAAATCTTGGAGCAGACTCTCCTGGAAGGCATGCTAAGGCACATGAAAAACAACAAGGTGGTTGGTGACAGCCAGCATGCCTTCACTAAGGGCAAATCCTGCCTGACCAATCTGGTGGCCTTCAACAATGGGGCTATGGAACTGATGGACAGGGGTAGAGCAGCTGATGTCATCTACCTGGACTTGTGCAAAGCATTCGACAGCGTCCCGCATGACATCCTTGTCTCTAAATTGGAGAGACAGCAATTTGATAGGTGGACCACTCGGCGGATAAAGAACTCGCTGGATGGTGGCATGCAAAGAGTTGTGCTTAATGGCTCAATATCCAGCTGGAGACCAGTAACGAGCGGTGTCCCTCAGGGATCAATGTTGGGTCCGGTCCTGTTCAGCATCTTTGTCAATGACATGGACAGTGGGATTGAGTGTGCCCTCAGCAAGTTTGCCGATGACACCAAGCTGTGTGGTTCGGTTGATACGT
>JARCZZ010023646.1:0-28104 GCA_030323915.1 Brotogeris chrysoptera | reverse complement strand
CCAAGGCTCTGTCCAACCCGGCCTTGAACACCACCAGAGATGGAGCATTCACAACTTCCCTGGGCAACCCATTCCAGGGCCTCAGCACCCTTACAGTAAAGAATTTCTTCCTCATATCCAATCTAAGCTTCCCCTGTTTAAGTTTGAACCCATTACCTCTTGTCCTGTCACTACAATCCCTAATGAAGAGTCCCTCCCCAGCATCCCTATAGCCCCCTTCAGATATTGGAAGGTTGCTATGAGGTCTCCACGCAGCCTTCTCTTCTGCAGGCTGAAGAGCCCCAGCTTTCTCTTCCTATCTTCATACAGGAGGTGCCCATACTCCAAGGCATACTAAAGCACAGGGATTACCATTCAGCACAGTGAACACCAGTATATAGAGGAGGAAATGCTGCTGTATGTCACTAATGTGTTACCTACTCTAAGACGGACAAAGCCTGCAGTAGGACTATAAACTTTCTCTATTCTGGAGAACTTTTAATTATTCTTTTTTTAACTTTTCACATGTGTTTGGTCACCTGGTGCTGACAAAACTCTGTAACTTTGATAAAAGGAACCAAATGTTTGGGGTTTTTTTAATGTAATTCTCTGTAGAGAGAAGGGCTTGAATTATTTTGACCATAGCCCACTGTTGTATCACTGTCACTTCAACCAACCACAAAACTCAATCATTATGCCTCAACAAAAATATGGTCTGCCAGGCATGGTTCTCTCCATGTAAAAGAGAGAGCACAAATCCCATTACCAGTAAACAAGATTTGTGCATCTACCTCTCAGGCAGAGATTTGGAAAATGTATTCCTATAGGCCCCTTCCCAGGGAGCTTAGTTGTGTTGCTGGTTTCAAAACTGATTTGAAGGCAAGAACGTAAATTTAAAAATATGGATGTTAGCACTGGGTGCCCAAACCATGAATCACGGCAACAGCATTTTAGAAAAGAAAAAAATCTATTAACAAAAGGGGTTTGTACAAGAAAGTCATTGGCTTAAGTTATGGTATCTGTTTATTTGAATCAGTTCTGAAACTTTATAAAATCTGGAAATCACTAACATAAATTCTTTACAGTAGTCAGGACAGTATAACCATAACAGGTTTTGGAACCTTTCCTAACAATTTTTTTTTCTTCCTTTCCACTTTTGTGTTAAAAAGTAATAAACAGCATCTGTGAGCCATTCTTTGCTGTGTTACCTACGCTGAGAGAGAGGGATGCCCCACCACCACCACCTTATCCAGACATGCATTTGCTGTCTCGATATTCGTTTCCTGTTTTTTCTCAATAAAAAGCAGCACATTGGATGAAAACACCACTCAAACAGGATTTGACCAGCAGACCACTGGCCAGAATACGCTGTAGTGCCAGTGTAAAGGCTTTGACCCATTTAGATTCCCAGTGTTCTGCAAAGGCTGTGACTGTAAAACACAAATGGTGTGGCTGCATTTCACATACCAAATGCAATACTTTATCTTCCTGTACAGCACTAACATCCTAGCTTGTCTCTTGCACAGAAACAGAATCATGTTACACTATCGACAAACTATAAGTATTTTACAGAAATAAATTGCAATTATTTCAGTGCACAGTGCTTCTGGGGAAACACAGATTATCCTGTTCCTCAATCCTCCTGTCTGTGAGTTCTTATATCCTAAAACATAGTGACTATAAACAGGGGGTAAGAATCTCTGAGGGAGTTAATTACTATAGTGCTGGAGCTCTGAGATGGGTGGATGTCCTCAAGTAGTTTATCAGAGGTAGATCCTGCCTGTAAAACAAGGACCATGCACTGTGGGGATCCTTTACCAGTGACAGAGTAGGAACCCTTGGATGCGATTCTTTCATACCTGTGTCTCCAGATATGGAGATCTGCACCTGAACAAGGATACATTAGGGAATCTGACTGAGAGGATCTGGTCTTTATAGTCAGTGGAAATCTGGATAGTATAATTGATGGAGTCTCAAGCGATTGTCATCTTGCCTTAAACTAGTTGTGTAATCTGAAATCAGGATAATTTTAACTTCTCTAAATTCAGAAATCTGAGTAGCTAGGAGTATAGAGAGTTTCAGTATCAAATGAGCCAGGAGGAAAACATTTCCAACCTTAATAATGGTGGAGAAGTAATAAGATACAGCATCTATTAATAGAGATTCTGTGTGTGCTAATATCACACATCTGGGTCCAAAAAAGGGTGCTGAGGCTTTATTATCTTCTCATCTGAAGTTTGCCAGAGTTCAGATAAGTGCTTTTGAGATAAATATATTTCCAAAGATGCGTTGCTGGTCCATACCAGGGGCATTTGTCAAAGGAATATTGAACATGTACATGTTGACCTGAATGGTGGCAAAGGAGCTTTGGCACGTAAATTCTCTTCCTGGTTGTAGTTTTGCAAATGCAGGCTAGTGTCAACAGTTTTTTCAAACTCCTTTTGTCATGACAGCCACTATATTTCATCATGGAATCTATTTTCAAGAGGAGACTCAAATGGTGAAAGATATTTAAAATGGATTTATTCAATACACTTTGCACTTCAGTCATGGCGGGAAATACTTCTTTCAAGAGCATCTGGATCTGTGGGCTTCAGTTCTCTGGGCTGAACATAGCAAGAATCTTTTGTTTCTTTCAGACTGTCAAGAGTTCCTCCCATCTGGCAGTCAGGAAAGTACAGAACAAAAGGGTGTTTCCAACAAACACCAGCTTCAGCAAAAGCTTTTTTAAAAGTTTTCAACCAATTTTGGGTCTGCATCATAAAGCAAAAAGAATGGTACAATATGAGAAGAGCTGTGCTGTGTAAACAGATCACTGTTGATGTGTGCTCCACAGCTGGACCTACGGCCACATTAACTTGTTCTGATGTGATAAAATTTTAACATCCAGGTTTCATATGCCAGCTGATACTTGATGGTGGACAAATTAAAACCAGTTTTGTTAGCATGAAACAACAGTGTATCAGGAGTCTGTCAATTAGGTGCTAGCAGAGAACGTTGTCATTACACAAATGCCTTTTGGCTATAAATGAATGTCCAGCAACTCTACTAGAAACCTGAGTCTAGAGGGTTTCTAGTAGCAGCCCGATTTCAAAGTTCATTAGGCTAAGACTTGGCAGACTGATTCTCAGGCCAGATGTGCTTTTTTTTATTCTCCAAAAAAAATTGTATCCATCCATTCAAGCAACTTTGATCTAGAATTTGGCAAACAGCTCACAATTCTCAAAGTTTCATACGGATGTTTTTATTCCAAACTTTAGGTTTACAATGGTTTCCTAAAAAAAAAAAAAAAAAAAAAAAGAATAATGAGAAAAAGGCCTTGTAAGCAGCAAGCCCTTCAACATAGCTTTATTGGCCTCCTATACTTTTTTCCCCTTCCCCCTCCTCAAATATTGCTTGCAAATAGCAGATAACAAAAGTGCATGAACATGCCTAGTAGCCTTGTTGCCATGCTTCAGTGCCAAATTGAAACCATGCCACCCTATAGCAAACCTTGACCTGCAGGGTAATTGCTCCATTTTTCATGGTTTCCTACTCTGTTGTGGACATTTCAAATTGCACTGACCTGCCACCCACTATTCCAGACAACTCACCAGCCAGGAGTCCAGCTTTTAAATGAAACAGGGTTTTAACTCCAAAATGGCATGAGGAATTTAACTGCTTCAAGATGTATCATGTACTGCTAACCAAAGCCTGGAGTGCTACCTAATATACGACATCCCCATGGAAATGTCAGCAAATGCTACTGCAGTGCAGAAATAGCAGAAGCAGCCTACAGTACAGGGAACGAGGGAGAAGATTATAGCTGTTACTGGTGAGCTTCATTGCTGGAAGTTTTCAACATAGGTCTGCAACTACAGCTAGATTTTTACTGAATCATTTCACAGATTTCCAGAGGATTTTAAGGACTGGACAATATAATTGATGCAATTAAAAAAGGCACTGGATCATTCAAAGGTATTTTTAGTGGACAACTAGTCTTTTAAAGCAGCAGAGAGTAAGCCTCAGTAGAGACAGTTTCATGTCAACATCTCAAACCACAGATTTTCTACAGTCCTCCTGATAACTTTTGAAGGTCCCTCTTTGCGCTTAGACCTGCATTAAAATAAAGGTGCTGCAAACACTCTTCACAGGACCCCAGCTCCTTCAGATACACAAGGGTATAATTTTTGCTTTCATTAGTGTTTAGGATATAATATCCTTTTCTAGCCCAAACTGATACAAAGCACACCTTGAAAATATAATTTTCCGCCTTTCTCTGCAGGCAGCCTGCAATAAGGATTTGTGCCACATAAACCATCTGGGCGTCTAAGCACTGTAATGTTTGACTCCGCCAGCATATTGGTAACAGAGGAAGCCTGTGGCAGAAGAAAATGCTGGCTGGCCCAAAACACCCTCTAAAGCAGACACAGCATGTGCTTGACAGGGCTTAGTGCAGAGCAGACATAAGGTCTGGCCTCCTCAGGGTAAGTCAGCAGCGCCACTCCGGGCTGCCTGAAGAAAGCTGCTCTGCTGCCTCAGGGAGAGGGCACTGCAGTTTTGGGAAGCTAAGGAGCCTCCTTAATCCAAGCTATCTGGTCTGGTACGGTGAGCCCATGTTGCCCCATCAGACAGAGCTCTCAGCTGATGCTTTCAGCCGTCATTGCTGGTATCAGGACAGCATGAAGAGGGACATTAGCTCTCTGTGCAGTGCAGCTCCCCCAGCTTCTTCTGCTATCCTAAGGCAGAAAAGCATCATTTTAGGAGAGGAACCTGTTCCTCTTAGCTGAAGTCCACTTGGCCCAGCAGGGACTCTTTTGGCTACAAAGAGGTGCTGGGTTTTTGCATTCTGTCAGGCTCTTCAGTATTGTTTCTTTATGAACAGCATTAATAAGGCAGGTGTTCTACCCAGCCCAATTGGTGTTTTGTCCCTGGGGAGGTATAAGCCAGTGGTGCGAGGGAAGGATGTTCATGTAGTAAATCTTTTGTTATTTAAATAGGAAACGTTTTTAATAGGGGATATGGGCAGTGTTTAAAAGCTGCAGAGCTAGACACTCCAGGGATTAGCTGTAAATGAAGGTTAAGCCTTGTGAAGGCTTCTACCTTAGCTTTTTTACTGGGATTGCTATTGTGACTGAGGCCTTGATGTTTTATAACTCTGGCCATATGGTTACGTGGTTTTGGAGAAGAGGGTTTGGCGAAGGGCAGAGGAAAGCGTGAAGGGAAGGGAGGTTGTTGTTACTGCTGCAGTTGAACGAGTATGTTCAAATTTCCCATTCTGGTGTGTCCTAACTTGCAGCATATGGACACCAATTCCACAGTCTTTATGGGGAAATCACATGGGCATTGTTAAATCATTTAATCTAAACTTTGAAAAAGAAAAATAATAAGGTGATTAAGGACAACCTGAAGCTACTTGATAATGTGATGCTGAGGGGATGGAATCACCTTTCATTACTCAGCTAGGACGAACACAGGCTGCTGAGTGCAGGGAAGAGGTAGCTGGTGGGGTTTTTCTGGTATTTTGCAATAGGGCAGCTGCTCATGTTCTTTCCATTATGAGACAGATGCACAAAGCGAGAGCTTCAATGCCTTCTGCAGAGAGCTCTATTAGTTCTGAGCTGAAATTGAACCATGCTAATTTTAAAGCATTGCAATATAGCCATTTTATTTCCTCCAGCTGTGGGTCTTGACTTTCAGCTGGAAAGAGGGGACAGAAAGACAGGGTAATAGAAGGACTGGAAAAAGTAAAAACACAGGATGCCTGTCAATACCTACTCTTGAGTTAGGAGACTCTATAAACAGGACTATAATTGAAAGAAATTCAGTCAAGGTACTGCCTCCTTCTAGAAGCATGCACAGTTATTGTTCTTCTCTAAATATTCAAGATGCACTATTCAGGAATTCCTTTTCCACTTGAAATTTTTCTTAGGATGTTAAAAATAAGGGGGGTGCCTAGAGAATCCTGACAGAGTGCACGTGGTAAGGTCTGCTATTGTAATTTTTTTTCATTAGAAGCATCAGTGGGAAAACTTTTCAAAGACACAAAAGGGAATTGGGTACTTACTTCCTACCCAGTGCCTAAATCCTCTCGGTGCCACTGGAGACCTCTCCCTAGATGAACAACCAATGAACTCTGAAGAACCCATTTCCAGATGTGAAGCTGGATTTATGATACTAGAAATTCCCAGCAGTGGCAAAGTACTGAATTTATGGCTCATGTTTGTATTCTTTGAAAAAAGCTCACTTGCAGAATTTTGTTGGAGGTTTCCCTATTAATCGATATGAAAGTTAAGATGAGGAGAAACATCAAGGAGTGATTGGCAGGTTCCCACAGGTTTGCAGGCACTCACTTTAGTGACATTTATGAAATGTTAGAGAAACCAAGAGTTCCCAAAGTATCAGCCCACACTTTGCAGGAAGTCTAAGTCATTCCAGTCTACAGAGAAAATGAAAAGTGTTTGTTTCTTTAAATCTTCAATGAGATGTGGCACACGCTGTACCAAGGATTTAAAAGCTAAATAGACATTGGGACCTGCATTATATCTCTGTTCTTTGACTATCCACACTAAACAAATGCCGTTTAAAGCATTGTACTTAAATGATATTGTTATTAACCCTGCTATTTTTTTAGGTGGTGTATCTCAGTCACTGCACGTTGACAGTGTGCAGTTTAGATAGCTCTAGGGATGCTTCACAGTTTGTAAGTAAGCATCAGTGATGAAGTTGCCAAATTGCTTTGTGAGCAGGAGTGCTTCAGCTTTGCCAGAGCAGATACCTTCCAGCTGCACACTGACTGCAAAATAACAAGAAATGGCAAGTGTTACTGGATGAGAATAACTCCTGGAAGTGACATTAGGGTGGCCTCCCTAAAGGGAATGAGGAGGGATAATTGCGTAACATTCTTGGGGCCAGAGCTGTGGCATTTCTCTGAGACCTGTAAATTTCTTCCAGGCTGTCTATGGTACTGTAATGCCAAACCACTAGCAACTCATTACATTCCTACCAGCAAAGCCTGGCTCTGGCAGCTCGGCACTTTAGTAGCCAATATTAACTTATTATCCTAAGTAAAAGCATTTGTAACAGGTGTGTGCCAGACACATTTCCAATCTCATTAAGTAGCTAAAAAAAACCACCAAATAAGGCAAAAGGTGGATTTAGGCTGCCATCCAACAAAACACATAAGTGCATACCTACTTCGAATGTGAAAAATCTCACTGCTGTTGAAGAACATGGATCTTTAGTATTAGCATTTATATTATCTCTTGACTTGCAGTTGTTGATTTTTATCCTGAGTGTTGTAAAAACGCTTGATCATGTGCCTTAAAGTCTTCTGTCTTGGAGATACCCTGAGTAGACAGTAAGCTCCGTAACATTTGCTGTGTGAAGGCTGACAGTGTGTATGCTTTCAATCGCTACCTCTGAGAACAGAGCTGAGGCCACACTCAGAGCACAGCCTTTCTGCGACATGGCTAGTACGGAGTATGCCTGCTCAGTGTAACCTACAGGCAGAGGAGGAAATGTAAGGTTTGATCTGCTCTGATCATTCCTTCCTTTGGTGCTGCCTCTTGGCTCCTACCGAGGGCAGTGGCGCTGAGTGTCTCTTGGCTGCTACTGAAAGAAACACTGAGTCCCACAACTCAGTATCCTGTATTCTTTAGTTAGGCAAACTTTAACTTGCTTTCTTAATGAAAGCTTCTTACCCTGCTTCCACCACAGGACTGTTTGTACCTTGCACAAATATTTTTCAAATAATGTTTAGCTGTTTTGTGTTATACCAAAATATGTATCCTCTGAGGAAGGCCTCTGCGGTGCATCTGCAGGCTGCAGACTGCCAGTTCAGTCACCGTGCTATGGTTGTTTGAGCTGCCTTTTACCTGAACTTTGAGAGTCCTGGAGTACTTGGTCTAACAAAACTCCATTGTTATAGTAATGGCTAATTATTTTAAAATAAGCTTTTCATAACTAAATAATAATAAATAATTCCTTGTATTCTTCACAGATATTTCCTTTCAAATCCTTGCTCCTCATGAAGCTGGAACAGCTCCTTGTATCTCAAGCAAACACATACAGAAAAACATAAATGAGGATCTTCTAGATACATGGAAAAGTATTGGATTCACTCCTGTGTGCCTGTTTTTAATTCCTGACACTGCCTATGTTACATAAACAGTTTTCAAGCAGAAATGTGTTACATAAACAGTTTTCAAGCAGAAATCCCCCTTTACTTTGATTAGTAGTTGCACTTTAAAATCAATCACATAATATATCCTTTGGGAAGGAAACAATTTCTGAGAATAAATGAACAGCCAGCTTTCTGGATCTTAGAAATAGCACTAAGATCTGTTAAAATGCAAACCAGCTGTTTAAGAAGCTCCACAGAGACTTCTGAAAGACAGAAAAGATTTTACAATTGATCTTCAAGCAAAAGTGCTTAGATTAAAAAGTAAGTAATTTTAACAAGACTTTGATGTCTGATTATCTAAAATTAGGAACTTCTTAGCTCACTAATTTCCTCTGGTTTTCATAATCGAGTTCATTAGCTAAACACCAACTGCACTTCAAGGAGTGTATTGACGTGACACAAGCCACAAACAATACAATTTCTTAGGAGGCTTTGTAAAGGGCAAGAAGTAGCTTTTGTTCTATTCATCCAACTGCATTTGTGCAAAAGCTCTCTGCGCTATGCTAGCAACCCAAAGCTGCCCTTCCAAATCAGTGAGCTTTGCGTTTTAACCGCTGCAAGTAAATCAGCTATTCTAGTTACCAAAAGAGAAACAGTTGCCAATCATAGTAGAGAAGAAAGCAGACCCACTGCAGGGCATGAAATTAAATTTTCCAGGTAGTAGCCAGTAATTGATACCACAATGAGACCTTTGCCGATAGCAGCCAATTTAGAGCCGTACGGAACCACAGCCAAGGCAGGACAGAGGCTGTGACCACCAGCAAGCTTGCTCAGCAAAGACAGTGCTTTCTGCCTTCATTGGCAGGTAGATCTGTGGCTTTGTAATTCACATGAAGCAAGACTCTCACCTGATGCAGACAACACCCCAAAAATAGCTTTACACAGACCTATCTTTAATAACATTTTTTGTAACATGGAAAAATAACAGTACAGCAAATTTGCACACAGCTTACAGGGAACTGACAAGTCTCCTTGACACTAGCATATTTTATGTGCCCTTAGGCAATGGCATTTTTTTCCCAAGCTCAAAAACAGATGAAGAACCTGTGTCAGTAATCCTCATTTTATTCCCTGTAGAAATCAAGCATAGGGGGATTCTACACCCCTCTTAAATTGCCAAAATCTCTGGGTTTCTACTGACTGTATAGCAAGTGAAATTGGTGATTCCCATGGGAGATTCTCACTCAGCCTCGAGCCATACCCGCAAACCAAGCCACCTGAGTGAGGCACACATCCGGCCCAGCCATCCCAGATAAGCGAAACAGGCATTGATGGAAAGGAATTTATCTCAGCTGCAGGCTGAAGCAACTTCCAGAGGTGCCCATTTCACATTCACTACTGCTCAGTCACCAAACTCCCCAAATAAGCATGTACCAAAGCAAAGGAGGATCAGCCTTTGTCTATCTGCTGAAGCTAAAAAAAAGCCTTTTCCAAGAACTTCAGATGAAGACCTCAGCTGTTGTCTGCTACCAATGAAATAAAAAGTAACTTTGCCACCAGCACCCCTCTGCCCAGATGACACTACAAAACTGAAAGCACACATAAGGTACTCTTTGTAAAGTGAATGTCTTTCCCACCTTACAAAATGCAGCAGCAGCTTAAAGCAAGTGCCCATGCCCACTACTGAGGGACCTCCTATGGATTTTCTCCAGCATATTTTTCTCCATGAAATCAATAGGACTACATGTGCATTTAGGGGCAGGCAGCATTCACCAGATAGGTGCCCATAATAAGGCCAGTATCACTGGGTCTTCCTCCTGAAGCACCAGTTATCTTACTGAAAATCAAACCTGCTGCTGACAATTTTACTGCTCTACTGTAGAAACATTCTCTCAGGCCACTGAAATCTGAAGCTGTGTGCTGAATACAAACCCAATAGACCTGAGAAATGCTGAAAATTTTATCAGCTGGGAGAAATTAGGTACATATCGTTTAGAAATGCTGCTTCAACCCTAGTTGTTTCCCAGGTTATTTCTTCTTACAAATATGCATCCATAATCAGACATGAAATTCTAACTATTTAATTAGAAATGCCTCTTGAGTTTGGGCTTATTAGAATACAAAACCTAGTGCAGAAGCAGAAAGAGATTTAGGAAAAAAATCCCCACACAATTAGATATAGCTCTCTCAGCCATGTCATTTTGATTGCAGAGGACTGGAGTCACAGCTCCCTATTCAATTTAGATTGCAATCAGATTCTAATTCAGATTTCAATTAATATTCTAATTTTAGGGAAAAAATGCTACAATAGTAAAGAGAAAAATCACTTGTGGGGACTCTCCATACAGAATGGAATGAAGGTCAAAGTTCAGAAATGCAGGGATGAATGGAAACCAGCATAATGAAATCACATGATTTTGTTATGGTCATTGCATGCTAGGGAAGGGCAACCAAGCAGGAGATGTCCTTTTCCCTGTTGCTTGGATGGCTACAAAAATAACTTCTCAACTCTCTATCATCTCACGTTTCTGCAAATGAGACCAATAGCTATCACAAATTTCTTCTACATGCCGGTAGCACCGACAAAGGAAAGATGACACTTGGCAGCCCTGCTGTCACAGCTAGAACTCACTCTCAGCCTGCTGTCACTGAATTATATTGCACAAGCAGGAAGGGCTTGATTGTCTCTGGACAACGGAAAAAAAAAAAAGAGAGAAAGAATTTTGTTGCTCCAGGATAAGGATGAAGTTACTTCCTTGCACAAGATATCTGTGACAAGTGTCTTTCCACCAGTGCACCCTCCCACATGTACACACACAGATCTTCGTTTCTTCCTGGCACTCAACAAATCCTCTTCTGCCCAAGGTGATACACCTTCACCTGCTGTGCTAGCCCCCAGCTCCACTCCTGCACCCCCTCTCCTTGTAGCCTTTCACTCACATGCCTTCTGCATCCACTCTTCTGGCCCAAACAACACTGCAAGGTACTTCAGTTAAATAGATGAATCCATGGACAAACGGCTACTGAGAGCCATCAGCATGTAGAATCAGGCAGGCATCGGCTTCTGTTTGGCTTTCAGGTTGGCTGTGGTCTTCTGCTTTTTCAGGAACTTAAAGCCAGCCCATAGTGGTAATGGAAAATCAGAGTTCTCAGGAACTATGTACAAAAAATAAATATTTTCCCTGTTTTTAACAGAGGGTCAAAAAGAGTTTCCTGTAAAAACCTGACAACAGGGTATGCCATGGCTAGAATAGGAATCTCATGTGAAAATGCTGCTTGTAATTGTAGTGTGAAAAACACCTCAGATACTATACAGAGGTGAGATACAGAGCATAGGATAACTTTTAACTGACAGCTTAATCTTGGTAATGTGTGGTCCTGAAGCCAAAAACAAAGGACAGAACGCCCTGCTATTTGCTCATGAGAATTGACATGCAGAGTAGAGGAGGTAAAAGTGCAGGAGGCAATGCCCGCTGAAGCACTGAAAGCCAGGGCTTTCTAGCAGGGAGGCAGAGGACAGGCGTTGAGAGACCAGGGCCAGGGGATACCGGGGAGCATGGGCAAATGTCTGCATCAGAAACTGAGATGCCAGAGCTCTTGCTTCAACACCAGCTCAGGTGAAGAGGCCCTTAGCCCAGCAGTGTCCCAAGCTTACAAAGCCTTCTAAAAATTAGGACTTACTATCTAAACTCCAGACTGTCAGAGCTAGTGAGCACCACCAGCCCTGCACAGCTGAGCCTGCACCTTGCCATGCTGCCCTATGCTTCCTCCAGTTCTTTCCCAGCCCACTCAGTCTTCCCCTGAGCTGCTCTTGCCATCCTCTGTTTCACAGTGTTGTTGTTCCTGTGGTTGACATGTTGAAAACCACATTCGTGTGCTTTCCTTTCCACTTCAGAGCCACTTGCTAATTGAAGAAAAGGGGAACTGCAAGCAGTTTTCTTCTTGGAGAAGTCTGGTCATGGGGCCAAATGGCTGGGATTATGCTTTCGGTGTTCATCTCCTCTTGCCAGCACTCCTCTCCCTCCCTTGCTCACTGTTTGGTTTTTCTTTTTCAAGCTACGAATTTCAGCGTTAATCCCTTAAAGGGTTCAGAACAGATAGCCTGCCTCCTGAATTTACTCATCAGCTAGACAACCACATCATGAAATTCAGCAAACATATTATTTCTGTCCTAATGAAGTCCTTTTTCAGTTGAGCTAAAAGCAGTACACCCTTGGCCAGCCTTGGTAGACCTGTGCTTTGTGTGGAGATTGGCAGCTAGCCCAAGGCAAAAGTGCTCCGCATAGAATCAGGCTGAGGTCTTGGTGAGCCAGCACAATGAAGAGTTCAGTAGCCAATCAAGAAGACAGCCATCAAAATCAACTTTAAGGGCACCTTGTAGGGAATGTGATTAATTTTATGATAACATCTACGAACTAGTAGTTGAGTGCCCTCAGAGCTTTTGGTGAAAGCAATTATTTAGATGTGTGGAGGTTATTGTTCTGTCTACATCAAAAGCTGAGAGAAATAGAGTCTAAAAACACCAGAGTTCCTTTAGAAGCAACAATATAGGCTGTGTGCATGTCCCAACTCAATGCTTGTATTCGTGCAGCCATGTGAAGCTTGGTGTTAATTTTTTGAGACCTTCCTCTCTTATCACTTCTTCAGGGCACCAAGCAGCACTCACCCCACAACAATATGCCTGGATAAGGGTCATAAATTCCTCAGTTTCTGGCTACAGTTTAATCTTTTTGTATATTTCTCATTTAGATACAGATCGAAATGGGAGGAAGTGTAAGAGGCTTTCCGCTTCTCGAAATGGCAAATTTCTCCCAAATTCAACAATTTCCCTGGCATTTTTGTTTTGGGAGGAAATCTGACACACAGACTTTGAAATTTTGAGAGGATTAGACCCTAGTCTCAATTCAGATCTGATCTGTAAGCTACATCAACCTTGTGCAGTCTCGTTCAACCCTGCATAAAGTTGAAGAGTAACAGAAATGTATTCCAACCTTATTTTAGGACATTACTCCATCCTATCTCACAGACTTTTACAGTTATGTTCCTTAATTTTCTAGTTTCTGTCACTAATCATCTATTTCAGCCATTTCAGAATACCCTCTGAACCTCCTTTACTGTGAAGTCTTAGGCAGGTTTCCTTTTCTCATTGCAGTGACAACATAATGGATTCTTTAAAATCTTACTGATGTTGGGAAGTGGCAGATTTTGTTAATGATGTTTTTGTGTCATGCTGGCCTTCTTAAGAATCTTTTTACCTGATGGTGGGCAAAAAGTAGCACAAGTGAAATGATATTTCAGTTGAAGTCTTTTGATCAGAAAAGACTCAGTTCTGACCTGCAACACACAAAAAAATGAATGGAAACATCAGAAGATGGGAAAAAGCATTTTACACTTTTAGAACTATTCTTTTTTTTAAAAAGGGCTCTGTCTATTATGGTTATAATTTGCGCTTGTGATTAACTTTTCACAAGAGCATCTGGAAATAGAAAGCGGCCCGATATAGACAATGCATAGCCTTGAATTCCTAGAATACTGCAAGAACTGAAATCTGCAGGGCACCATCTGTACTATTGTTTGACTGCTGAGAATCTTGAAAGCAGCCTTTTCACAAAGCACCACTGTGCTTTAATTACAAGTTTAGGGGAGAAAAAGCCAAAGAGATTTCTGGCAGCACCCACACTGACAGGAAATTCAAACATCTTCAAGCACATAAGCCAAGAAGCTGCTGAAACTGAATCCATTTGGATTAGTTTTGATATGTGTGAGATGAGCCTGAGGCTGGAGGTGATTGTGTCAAACAGAATGAACGAGAAGGAGCAGTAAGAAGAGGGCGAGGCTGATTAGAGTACCAGAACATACTTCTGTGAGTATTTGGTGGATATTTCCATGCCTACCCTACTGCCTCCCTGCTTCTCCTGCATCCCTGCAGAAGTTGTTTGCTGTAGGGCACGATGCCAGCCCTAAGCAGAGTAGCTGGGACTTGCAAGATAGGAAATCAGCATTTCTTTATGTCTTTTAGGGCAGACCATGCCCACAGGGCTGGTATAAATTCTCCTTTCTAGTATGTGCCAGCTACTTACAGAGACTGACACTGTCATTTCATTCCCTTTCCACATATCCTCTGCTTGACACATGCTGCACCATCTCCTCAAAACTGTTAGTCATCAGTACAAATTCCCTCTGGCTTCCTCTGAGTTGTTTTCAAAAAGATCCCACTTTTTTTGATCTAGCTGTATATTTATTCTTTCTGATCTCATTTGCATTTATGCAGATAACACACAGACGCATCAATTTTGCAACCGCTATTAGAATCAAGGTGAACTCTGCAGACAGACAAAACATAGCCCATTTTGATCTGCCAGGTTTTAAATGGCTAGAATCTTTTGAACTGAAAGGAGTAACTGCAAGACATTGTAACAGATTGTGAACAAAATCTTCTAAATATTGGGTAAGCTAAGATTACTGGAGACCAACACCCTTCAAAAATTAAAATGTGCAGAAATCCAATTTGCCTTTCTGAGTGGAAGGGGGGAAAACCCAAAACCCAGCCAAAACCAAACCACAAAAAAGCTAATGTCCCCATCAATAACCTATTAAGACCTTTACTCACATTCAGTAATTTGACTCAGGTATGCAACATTTCATTTTCTATAGCCATTATGTACTTGATTTGCCTGACATGCTCATTGTTCTGGATGGGTTGTTCTTCACAGCTCAAACAAATAGCCATGACCTTTTGTTTCTAAAATGAAAAATCTCTTTTCACTCCAAAAAGATTTCTATCTTGGCTACTACCAATTATTCTCTTTCCTCACTAATAAAGCATCTACATAGTTCTTCTATTCCTGAAAATGACATATGAAGGACTATTTGAGCTGAATCAGTGATCTTGGCTAGTGACTCACCACAAAGTGAGAAAGGCTTTGCACAAGCAGGCTCCCCACACGCTGCTTCCTATGCAAAACTGGCAGCAGTGTCCTTCACTGAGCTCCCATCAGCTCTTTAGAAGGGGCAAAATTGCAGTGACCTGTAGGCCCTTCCTGCTGCTAAACAACAGATAAAATTTGCAGGAGCAAGAAGGACTGCAAGCTGACATGCAGTTCAGCTGGCACATGCTCATAGGTTATCCAGGGGAACATTCAATGGCAGGGTGCTTGCTTTGGGTCTTGTAGCTGAAGAGGTTTAAGGTGTTGTTCCTTTTAGGAAACAGCTGATCTTCTAGTAATGAAGGAGGTCTACTGAATTTAGCATTTTAAAGTTCTACTAGTAAAACTGCACCAAATGCAGCATTGAGCCTCCTGCATATTCCCTGCATGGACGTTGTTGAAACACTGTCACAGCAGTTATTCATGTCCAGAAAATCATGATTGCAAATCACTGCACAAACAGATCCCAGCAGACCAGGAAAAATTAACACCTGATTTTTGTATTTTCTGAATGCACAAATCCTTGTATTATGGGATACAAATACTTCTCTCGCCTGGGCTGAAACCAAGGAGTTTTCATTTCTATCTAAGAAATACAACCCCTGACCTCCTTCTTGGCACCAAATGCTATTCTGCTGTCTTCTGCTACTTGCCCCTGTGAATACTTTTCTTCAGCCTTGAGAGAGTTGTATCAGCCCTATAAGGACAGTGATAAACGTAAAACTCGAGTAAGAACAGGCTCCTTTACCTCAGTTGCCCTTTTCTAGCCTAAATTATCTCTATACTGCCCCAGCCTTACCTGGAAGAGCAATCAATCCTCAGCATTGCCACTGACCTACTATTCCTGAGTTCTCATGCCTTTTTTTCCACCTTCTGCTAATGGCCATTTTTTCTAAACTCTTCAAAGCAGAATCATACATGCTTTGCAGTTTGATTTGTATATGTCTTTAATTAGATCTTCCTGTTCAGCCTAACTAATCTCATACTTTCTGCACCCTGCAGATTAGTTTGCTGTTCATTTCCACAGCTCTCTGATGAGACAGGCTCTTTTTCAAGTCTATGATATTGCTTTCATGGCTAATTTACTTTCCTCTGTTAGAATAGGAATTTTACTAATCTACTCACATTGCAAATCCTTTCCATCATGTTCTTAAGGATTTCTAAACTTCCAAAAAATTAAACTGTTCCTCTTTCTCGCTCAATTTCATGCATGTTACAATTTGCTATAGCGTATTTTATGGTGCACTTATCCAGGAGTATCTGTAGTAATGTGTATATATTGGACAGCCATAATTCTATAATTATGTAGCATTCTATAATTCTATAATTTTGCAGCTCCAGCCAAAGATTGAGTCTGGGAAAAATGAGAGTGGGAGTAAGTTCAGCTACTTCGTGGATTCCCCCTCACAGCTTATTAAACAGTTGGTATTCAGACCATAATTTCAGTGGGAGCAGAGGGTCGGCTCTGCAGCCAATGAGAGCAGATGGAGCTCAAGCAATTCCAGTCCTTTTATCTCTGTGCATTAGCTGAGACTCACTCACAAGTCAGAAACATTTGGCTTCTTCAGAAGGAGAAAAATCCCGCTCTCAAAATGTTGATGTGTGTTGTGTTTTCCAAAATAAACAAACGAAAGGGGGCTGCAAGGTTTATCCAGAATCCCTGACCTCGCATCAGGCATAGTCCCATGGTATCACTGGCCCAGCAGTGAGTGAGACTAACTGTTATTTAGGGGTTGAAATGAGCACCTTTCCTTCCCAGTGCCAGGAAAATGTGGGGATCTTTTAATCCAGCTTCAATGTTAATACATTGAAGGAGCTATGCCCTCAGTCAGGCGAGGGAAGTAGTTACATAGAACAACTTCTGTGCCATAGTAAGTGCTGGTGATTTAACTTAGCTTACCCAGGATCCAGCAGTTGTGACTACTCCATAGCACAAGGCAGTGATACAGCTCAGATTTTGCCATCTCTTCAAAAAATCAAGGCAAAAGTCACCTTTCATCTCACATTTTGCCAATGTGTTTGGGAGTCAATGGAGAGCCTCTCCCTGAAAGCTGAGGCCTGTAGGCAAATTGGTGTTTGGATATATGACTGAGAAACTAGTGATTCATCATGGAAATATTTCTAGTACATTTACTAAGAATACATTATTCTAAAAAATGTGAAGGTTTGGTCAAAGTTGTGGTGAGGGCTGGTGACTTTGGGCAAAACTGAGTAAAGCAATCAAGGAAAGAAATCTACTAGCAGACTAGAGACTCAGGAAGAACACAGCATGTCTATAGTGGATCCTCAACTATGCTGTGATATAAGCGAAGATCTACGTGCCTCTAAACAGCCTTCTCCTCAATGAGTTACCAGGCTCATAATCTCAGTTTATGGGGCAAGAATCCGTCACCAGTCCCTGAGCTGTTTTCTCTTTGATTCCTGCCACCTGACCCAGATTTAGAACTTGGATTTTCAGAGACTCAAATAGTACAAGCTAAAGAGGTAAACTAGTCTATGGTGAGGACCTCCCTGGGACATGAAAGTACAGAGCTGTAGGAGAGCAGGACCAACTTACTAAGGTGTCCTAAGCGCCGCCTCAGACCTCAGTGATGCAGGTCAACACCTTCAGTCAGTAGCCATCTTCTTGCTCTGCAGCAAGGCAAAGCAGCAGTTGTTAAAAATGACTGGGCAGCTGAAGCCAGCTGAGTGAGTGCTCATGCTATACAGACACTGCTTTCTGCTGGCATCTGCTCACCTCCGGCTGCTTGTGGCAGCACTCACTGGAGAAACTGGCTCTAGAGTAGAGAAGTTGACATTGGTGTTGCAGGACTTAATGGTAGTTACGTGTTATAATCCAGTGCAAGCATCTCTCCTTCTTTGCTGCCTTGAAACATAAAGTGGCACCAGAAGTCCTGTTTGCCATAGAAAAGCTAGGAAAGGTGTCAGAGGGCAGAAGAACCAGGATAAAACCCAATGCTTTCAAAAGATGAGGGAACTGTAATGCCTTAGACAGTGGCCCCAAGGATCTCTCCTGACTACAGGTGGGCTGACCTCAGCCTGTCCCAGTAGGCACCTATTCAGAGCACTGCACTTACTTTGTCCCTCTGCTCTGCGAGGAATTACTGTTGAAGAAACAGCTTTTAAAGAGCTACAGGCTTCATCTCTATTCCTAGCCACAGGCACTCCCCCTCGGTGGTTCTTATTTATGGGCTGAAGGGCTGCTGAAACCATAAACACCCAAGGGTTCTGTCACTTTGTTTGCTTGGAGTGAGAATGAGGTGGCAGCTTTTGCAGCCCTATTCTGGCCATTTTCTTCCTGTCAGGGTGGGAACAACAGCTGAGGCCTGGCACCTTGCTTTTATTGTGTGAAGACTGGATAGAGATTCCTCAATTAGCTTTAAATTAACTGTCTCTTGTCATTATGAGTTCCCTGAGGATAAGTGTGAGGGTGCTCTCAAGAAGGTGGCTAGGCAGCCTGCCTGTGTGTCCACTATCTGGGCATCCACCAGACTGCACCTGCCTTCCCTAGGTTAAAGCTTTAATTAAGAACCTCCTGCGCGTCTGGTCTTCACAAGCACCATCTGTCACGCTGCAGAAAATATGCTCCATTTTCATTACTGGCAAATCCTAGGGAAGCCGTTTGTGTGTATTAGAGGCAGGAACTGGAGGGGCAGAGAGCAGGGGTTAAAACTTACAGAGCATTTCTGAATAGAAAGAATCTAAAGGGAAAATGAAACCTGCATCCAAGATTGGGTTCACACTTAGAAAATTCATGAATTTGAAGTTTTCTGCAAACATTTTCATTGTCAGGCCATCAGCATACGGACTGTGCCGAAGCACGACTACATACACCATTTCCCGAGACAGACCTGTAAAATATGACATCTTCTTGCTGCTTTGCTTTTCAGTGTGCATCATCACCAAGACTCAGCATTTTGTTTCCTCAAATTTCACAGCCACACAAAGCCTTCTGTTACAAGCCAGAGCATGTGTGGTTAAATACAAATCCTTCAGTTGACTGTGTTGCAGTTTTATAACATTCTGCACTCAAATGTTTGTAACTTTTTTATACTAATACACACATCTTCCCTTTCTGTCGCTCTCCTTAGTAGACTGCTAAATTGTAGATCATAAGTCCAAATACCCAACTGTAGCTACTGAGATATGCCTGATTACAAATCTGTGGATGAAGAACAGGCACAGCATTGTCCAAGATCTTGAAAACCTATCAGAAAGTGGTTGCCTGTGGTTGCATGCAATATCCGTCAGTCTAAGAGAGAACAACAACATTTTCCAAAGCACATCTTGGAAACATTACAGATGGGGAGCCCCACAAACTGCAGTTTGTACTTGTAATGCCTCTTCCTCAAATAGTCTGCTGTTGAGATTAACTGCAATTGCTCCAGCCTTGCATGCCACTAAAAGTACACCCTTACAGGGCAAAGACATATCCCAACCAGAGCTGGCTGCTGGGAGGCCAAATATATCCATGGCAAGCTCGGAGACAGCAAGCAGCACAATGAAAGAAAACACTTAACAGAACTTTCTTCAGTGCTGCAAATTACAGAAGAAAATTTGGAGTTTTTACAGCTCACTTCTTCAACAAAAGAAGCATGAGTCCATCTATCAAAGAAGGGAAAATGCGAATAGATGAAATGAAGTTTAATGTATCTGTACCAACTGTAACTTTAAGAGATGGATAAAGGGATAGAGCCTTAGAAAAACAGGTAGCACTTGCAAGGGACAACAGCAAAATACAGACTCAGCTGGGTAAGTTTCTTACTGTGGAAAGTAGTTTAATAAGTGTCTCTTCTTCAGTTTTGTATTGGATCATTATCTCTGCATGAGGCTAGTGACGACAGCTTTTGGATATGTCAGCTTTCACAAAAAGTAACACAAAAGTTCTATTTACGTGTCTAATGTTACTGTCCTTGAACAGGCAGAGGTCACCAGTATTGAGGCCATGCTGCTGAAAACGCAGCTGCACTGGGTATGGCATGTCTTCAGGATAGAGGATCACCGTCTCCCTCTGATTGTGTTCTACGGTGGACTCGCCACCGGCTGCCGCTAAAGAAGTGCCCCAAAGAGGAGATATAAGGACTCTCTGAAAAAATATCTTAGCCTTGGCCATATAGACTACCATCAGTGGTCCACCCTGGCCTCCAACAGGGAGATGTGGAGACACATCATGCATAAAGCTGTTGTCTCTTTTGAGAACACACGCAGAATCAGTCTTGAGGAGAAAAGATAATGCGGAAAGAACCGTGCCTTGCCTATACCACCTAAGGAGACCTTCCACTGTGCTTTTTGTAACCGGACTTGTCTATCCTGCATTGGTCCTTTCAGCCATCAGCACGCTTGTAATAACCATGGGTAAAGCCCTTCTCAAATCTTTGTTTGCAAAGCTAAGCCATGATGATGATGACCTGCAGTGCAAGTAGAATTGTTCAAGCTAAACTATAACTGGGCACCAGTTTCTCTCCATTTTCATTTTGCCGTTGTGCTTAAGATTGTTTCTTTCTACATTCAGTGTAATATTGCTGTACTACCATATTTTGTGCTGGAAATGGCTGCACTTTCATGATGAAATTATTGCATACAGAAAATTACTTCAGGATCACTAGCTTAAGGTATGCTAAAATATTACTAATGTTAAATTTGGTTTGAATTTTCAATGCAAATTTCAGTCAGTTCTTATTCCATGGGAACTGTGGGTCTTAACCCTCGGGTATAAAACCCCAGGTGATAAGAAATGCCATATAACCTTTAGCACTGAGGAAACCGAAACACAGTGGGCCATTATTCTTTGTGATTGCACAGAAAGGAGAAGGAGCTACTCTTTTCTCACCCTTAATTTGGTTTCCTGGTATCCCCTGGGGAGCTGTGGGGGGCCACCACAGGCACACGTGAGAATGGCAGTCGAGCCTTTAAGTCTTCAAAATTCACCTTTAAGTCCTGCTCATGCAAGCGTTTGGAGGGAGGCTTTTTTAGAAACTCCCACTGAGAGCAATTGGTAGCTGCTGGGTGCCTGCTCACTCCGTTGAAAACCCATCCCTAATTGCAGGCAGGGAATGCTCTGGCCTATCTGCTCTGCTCTGCTCTGCTCCCCTGGAAACTCTCACACTTTTGAACTCTCTGGGCACAATTACAGGTCAAAGTCTTTGTGATCAATCCTGACATTATGGTTTCAGTGGCATTTGGCCTGGGGACCTTAACATGTTCTTCTCTCAATTCGAGCTGAGAGAATCTTTATTGGCTTGTAACTGTTGTTTTGTTAATCTAGTGAATGGCTATTTAGGAAACAACAGAGAAAATGCTTACTAATGGTAAAAGCTTCATCCATTGTAAAACACCATGTCTCCAAAGACATCAGAGAATGATGAAATGTTACTTTGCCCACACCTATCGTCTTAATTCATATCACTAGGGGCTTTTTCCCATTTAAAGAAGGAAAACACCTGCGTATCACAGTCCCATGATAAAAAGGGGCAGCAAAATTGTTATTGAAACTAGAGGATTTTGTCACAAAATAACATTCACTGCTGTGTTTGGCTAGAATACTCAACCACACAGATAAAGTGGCTACGAGGGAAAAGCGGGCAGATAACTCAAGAGTATGTCACTGATACTCTGAGATGTCTCAATTACTTTTTAAAAGACCAAAAATGTACTAATGTTAACTGAAAAATACTTTTTTTCTTGTCGTGTGAGCCATTTTTGTAACTCCAGCAGCACTTAAATTGCTACTAGCTCTCATAATAGGAACAAATAAAATCAAAATTGCTCCTTACCTCCTACCCTAGTGTATAATTTTGCACAAGAGTATCTGATTTATCACACCCTAACACAGTGACTCAGCTGCACTTCTTTTGTACACTATTCTCTTCACCCTCAAGAGAAAGAGGAAGCAATGTACTTGCTGTGCAGAGACCTCTTTCAGTTACAGCCAGAGAACAATTAACATTACCTCATTAGCTTTTGTAGTTCCTTGAAAGCAGAAAAATCCAGATTTTCCTCTCTCCATCTGCCACTGTTATTCATCACAGAAGGTTGGGTGAGAAGTAAGTTGCTTTAATTTGAACGAAATCTTCAGGGCAGAAATCCATGGTTGTTAAAATTAATGTCCAGACTACTCTGCTGCTCCCAAACTGCCTAACTGGGAAGCCAAAATGAATTTGTATGCTAGTAATAAGACAGGGGACTATTTAATTCTCTCTTTTGTTTGTTTGGTATTTTGGGGCGGGGTTTTTTGTTTGGTTTTTCTTTTGGTTTTGTTTTTGGTTGGTTTGGGTTTGTTTCTTTTTTTTTGTTTTTTCTTTTCTAACAGTGGCACAAGTGAAACGCTTGTGTAAAACCCTTGAAGAGACAAAGCACAGCTTTTACCACAGATGGCTGGCAGGATGCATCACAGCTCTCCTACTCCTGAATACTGAGCTGCAGACCTTCGGTAAGTGGAAACAGGGGCATGCAGAGAGTCTTCAATGGCCTCATCTGAAAAGCTGAGATTATGGCCCTGACTATATTTAGGTCACTTATTACAATGAATCAGGGACCTCTGAATTTTCTGAACACTATGGTCTGCCAGCGCCAGTGATGAAACCGGGGTTGTAGCATGCATATATTTTGGCTCAAGAAATGGTCAGGCATCAGGCAATGCCTAGTAACTACTGCAGGGTATGGCTACACTGCACTCGAAGTGGGACTGTAGCACTTCAGTCCTTCCAGTGTCAGTGCTGATGTACTCTGATATCAGAAATTACGTTTAAGACACTGACTTAGTCTTAGAAAGCCCTTCAAGATATGCTTCTGTACAAGAGTTCTGCTTTTATGGCCTTTCAGCATCTTAAACATCTATGAGGTCACTGTAAATGAAACAACGGAGCATTACAATGTATTTTCCCTTCTGTCTCCACGTTTCTTGAATTACATTGAATTAGCTCCAAGTAAGGTATAGCAGTACCACGAGTTAGGAAAACACTCAGCATATACATTCCTAGATAAATTTATTATCAACACTCTCAGTGGTCTCAGTGTAAGTCTCTATGTCATTGGCTAGATGTTTTCTCTGGATCACCAAGGAAAATGGTAACACTGTTCCTCAAATGAGGTATTTCATTACCAATAAAGTTAGTGCTTTTCAAATTTTGTTTTGTAACTGGGCATAGCTGTTTAAAGTAATCATCAAGTGCTCTGGATCTTTCCTTCCAAGAAGGTAAATATAGCAAATATTCTGGTAGCATAAATGTCCCCAGTACAGTAAAGGCCAATACCTAACTCTTTAGGTGCCTATTTCTGGTGAGCATCTCCTTGGGATGCACAGCTGTCCCCCAGCTTACTGTGCTATACTCTATAAAACCGACTGTATGAGAATTCCACACCCACCGTTTTCCTCCACTAGGTTTCTAACAATGATCAATCTTATTTAGGTCCTGGTTCAGTAAAGCATATAAGCAACTACTTAATTTTAAAAAAAAAAAAAACAAACACGTATCACCACGGTTTTTAAAGATTTGGGATAAAAGGCAGACAAATAGGCCTAGTGAAAATACTCCTTTGAAGAGGTAACAGAATGATTATTCCATAAAAAAAAGCAAGGAAAGTAAAATGAAAAAGCAGAAAGAGCAAGGTAGATATATATTTACCCTTTTAAAGGAATTATATAATTATATTTCTGGAATTATATTTAATCTGAACAATTTTGGCATGAGGAAAGGCAGTTATTCTCATTGTTTGCAGAAGATCAGACTCCCATCTAGCAGAACATTTCTATGGTGACAACTGCTAAAGAAAATATTGAAAGAGACAGCTAGATGATTTTGAAAAATTAACAAAATTTAACCTTGCTGGGAGCAGGCATACCCATAGTGACTTAAATAGATTACTCCTTTTTTCAAGGCTGTAATATTAACCTAGTGAGTGAAAACTGCCAGACTATGAATACCCCTTTGCTGCTCATCCTCCATTACTTGCTGGCTGGCTGAAAGGGTAGGATGGAGTGAGGCAAAAATCATCAAAAAATAAAAAGTAAAAAAAAAAAAAGTATTAAAAGCTTTCTCACTCCTGCAGTCTGTTCAGAAGCTCTTAAGGATTGCTATAGCCATATTTGGGATCCTTCTGTGATATTGTTTTTGCACCATGCCTAGAGAAATTGCAGCTGAAATGACTCAGGAGCTGCTTCTGGGTCTTTCCAAACGGCAGCTTTCTGGATATAGACAGCACCTTTTAACCACTTATCCAGTCACAAGTCTTAAAATTTCTAGTTCGTGTAGCAGGAGACTAGGTATCAATTCCACTGAAGGAGGACAGCTCATGGTTACCATATTTGTTTTGTTTATCCAATTCAAAGTCTGGATCTGAGTAAAAAATAACGATCAGCAGCAGCATTGCACTTCACGTGACAGAAGATGATATGCAATTAGTATGTTTGTCTGGAAGCTAAGAGGATATCAGCAATTGCTATCATAACCAGAATTCACATGGAGATCATTACAATTCAAACAGCTATTTGACCTGACTTTTTAAAAGACCAGAATAAAGTAGCCTGATTGGATTCCCCAGGGAATCCAGTGTTCAGCTGGGAGAGGCTTTAGCTTTGTTAACTGTCTAAGCACTGTCAACTGTTTAAACTGGAATAATAAGGTTTGAATTCCCAGGGTCAGCAGGCCAATGCAGAGAGTGTATTTTTAAAAGAAAAGCATGCTTTATAAAGCAATTAATAAAACTCAGACCCTAAGGCGGCATCTGTTCCATTTACTTCAAGAAAGGCATTGCAGAGTAGCAGTAAATTGCCTTATTTCTTTGTCTGAGTTGATTTGAAAATGTATCTAATTGTAAAAGAGCCCCCAGAGGACTGCCATCAGGTAGAGCAGTCATATGTAATTGTCTTGGTCTTGACTTTGTATAAGAAACAATTTCACTGAAGTTGAAAACTAAACCTGCTCTGTGAGGGTGACAGCCACACATTCTCACTTTCAGGTAGATTGGTATCACCAGACAGAGCAAGCTCTTGTCCAAATTATAAAAAAGATCCACTAAGTCTTTTCTATTATTATTTTCCTTTTCGTTGCGTGTTAGTTATGTTAATTCAGCAAGCGAGCAGAGAAGTATCACTGCAAATACTCTTTAAAGGAATTCTCAGTCTGGCAAGAACCATAATTACATGGACATTAGATTTCTTAATCACCTATGTCTTTTCCTTCCATGTTTGAAACCTTAGTCTCTGGCTTATTTCAATATGAGTTATACCGTAACTTTTTATGCAACAACCTTTGTTCTGATCATGTAGCTCCACTGTAAGTCAAAGGCAGTTTCAGGTTACCACTGAGCAAGCCTCTTCTTGCATGTGCTGTAAATGCCACTTAACTTGTATAAATCAAATAAACTACTGGACATTGTCAGGACCTAGGTTTGTGCTGCTGCTCTCTATTTCAGTCTTGCAAAAAATATTCCACTCTCGAGGGCCCAGCCAGCAGTTAAAATAAACAGCATTAACAAATCATTACAAACATGTAATGGAAAGTAAAAGGCAAAATAAATATACATTTTTCATTTTAGAAGACTTCTTTAAAATTTCCAAACACAGCTTAATATGGTGTGATCACTTATATCACTCAGTTCAGGCTCTGATGAAGATTCAGCTGCCCTTCAGAGACTGTGCAAGTAAAAGAAATTAACAACATGCTTTTATAACCTGATCTGTAGACCAGAGCTTGTGGAAGGCATTAACATGACAAGCCTGCATGAGAGACCTTAGAGCCTGCGCAAGCGAATACCAGAGAATATTTTCAGAAGTACTTCATATGTTGCCTGCAGAGTCTGTTTTTAAAACAGACGTAGGTACCTGTCTCCTGTTAACCTCCATGTAGTAAGGTGTCAGAATATCTTCTCACATGCTTACTTAGTTCCTATGGCGACAGTATGAGAACTAAGTATAAGACAGTTCACTTGAACTGGTGTTAATGCAAGTGTTTACCCTGTCCTCACAATTTAATCAAATTCTTACTGGGGCATATGTGCAGTTGGAAAGTGTTGTTACCACGTCAGGGCAAAATTTCTGTACAATAACTGATGCTAATAACTCTGCAGCAACGTCATTATATGGAACAAACTATGCCAGAAAACACAGATCTAAGACCTTCATTTAGAGTTACTCTGCATAGTATAGCTGGAGTTTAAAAAATAAAGGGTTGTTTTTTCAAAGCAATCTTGAGCAGTAAAATCCTGTTCCAGGGAAAGTGCTATTCAGTGCCTCAAGACAGCCCTCTTCCTTGTTTACCCTTTGAAGATAATTTCCACTGATCTTTGAAATGTGTCCACCTTAGGGATTAAGACAGTTCAAGTGTGTGGGAACCTGCTTGAAAGCTGCAGTTTTTCCCTGCTAGTCATAAGAGTCCTGCAGAAAGCTAAAATCAAATAACCAAAGAGTTGGAAGAATTTTGACTGCCGTTTGGAGGTCAGATAAATTAAATCCTAAGTAATGAAGAAGCATGGGCTTTCCATGGTAAATTCTTTTTGCATCAATAGTGATTTTTTTATGTAGTTGATAGCTAATTGTGCCAGCGATGTTCTTAAGTCATTATCAATAGTTAATTCTTCAGAAAATTGCATGTAGAGGGACAGCTTTGCTTAGCTATTTAAAAAATATCTCTGGGTTTTATTGATCAAAGTTACTCTCAGTTAAGCTCTGTGTTCATAAGAAGTACAGAATAGCCTGCTGTCATGAAACATAAAAGCACTCAGTGTTTCTCCACCTTGGGGAAACAAACACCTTATGCCTTTAAAGCAATTTGAAGACCAAGACAGGAGACATGAACTTGCCTTAGTACTAACAGCCTCTCCTCCCAGAGGCAGGATGCTCTTCAGACGTAGCTGTCAGAGCAGAAGCCTCCTACCTTTCCCTCTTGTCATCTCAACCAGAGTCACGAGGAGGTAAAGCAAAGGGCGTTGGCTTCACACAAAGAGTTGTGATTTTCAATCCTTATCTTCAAAGCAGGTAGCATCTCGTCACCTGCTGTCTGTTTTACCTGGTAATTAAGGTAAGACACCTTCACTTTGATGTTTAAGGCTGGCCAGCAGAATAGCTTCTTCATGGTGTTGCTCACAGTATGAGGAAATGTTTAATTCAAAGCTATTCGGTGTTCATTAATAGAACAAAGGAAGACGCACCCATGTCTCACCCATGTACCTAAAGCATTAGCGTGGCATTGCTGATCTGTAAACAGTATTTTAAACAGTATCAGCCACCTGACTTTGGGGATAGTGAAATGTCACTGCAACTTAGGAGGCATTGCTTCTCCTGACCCTATCCCCTGACCCCAGATGGAAATGTTGCCACTTCCAGCACCATAAGGAAGATGACCTTTCTGAACTTCTCCAAATACCAAAGCAAAAGGGAAGAGTCACTCGTAATTTATCCATGTGTGTTTTCCAGATGGTACTGCAGCTGCAAGGTTGCAATTGATTTCACAGCATGGATCAGATCACATCCCATGTGATATGCTGTTATCCTATGTGAGCTGCTGGTTGCCCAAAGGGTTTCCCAGGCTGGTCACTTAGACACCCACATAAGAATTTAGGATGGCAATTTATAGTGAAAATTTCCAGGTATGTTAGTAATACTGTATAATGGTTGGAACCTGATTTATACTGGCTTCAGCATAATAATTGCATTCAAATATGGAAACCTTGATGAAAAACTGGTGCTGTCCCTTAAAGCCATGTCCCTGCATAGAAACAGGAGCTTGCACAGGATCTGTAGCACTCCCAGCAACTGAGCAGTAACATTACTAATGCAGAATTAAATGAGCTTCTGACTTTTTGTAATGCACCTTTTATATGCTGCCTTTTGCACTGACCAACAGCCAATGTAAAAAAATCCAGGGTACGGCATGGATTTTTGTGTTTAGAGGTGTCGTGGTTTAAGCTGTAAATCAGACATTCCGCTCACTCACTCCCCCCTCTTTCTTCCCCTCCACTCCGAGGGAGGGGGGGGGGCAGGAATGGGAAGAAGAATCGAAAGAATGCAACTCCCACAGGTTGAGATAAGAACAGTCCAGTAACGAAGGTATAACACAAATTACTGCTGCTACCACCAATAATAATAATGACAAGGCA
>JARCZZ010023645.1:0-12574 GCA_030323915.1 Brotogeris chrysoptera | reverse complement strand
CTCATATCCAATCTAAACTTCCCCTGTTGAAGTTTGAACCCGTTACCCCTTGTCCTCTCACTACAGTCCCTCATGAAAAAGCCCTCCCCAGCACCCCTATAGGCCTCCTTCAGATATTGGAAGGCTGCTCTGAGGTCTCCATGCAGACTTCTCCAGTATGAACAGCCCCAACTTTCTCAACCTATCTTCATACGGGAGGTGCTCCAGTTCCCCTCATCATCCTCATGGCCCTCTTCTGCACTTGTTCCAACAGTTCCATGTCCTTCTGATGTTGAGGACACCAGAACTGCACACAAGACTCCAAGGGAGGTCTCAGGAGAGCAAAGTAGAGGGGCAGGATCACCTCCTTCTACCTGCTGGTCATTCTTCCTTTTGATGCAGCCCAGGATACGGTTGGCTTTCTGGGCTGCAAGCGCACACTGCCAGCTCATGCTCATTTTCTCATTGACCAACACCCCCAAGTCCTTCTCTGCAGGGCTGCTCTCAATCTCTTCTCTGCCCGACCTGGAGCTTGTTGGGATTGCTCCCACCTGGGATTGCTCCCACCCATCTGTAGGACCTTGCACTTGTCATGGTTAAACTTCACCAGGCTGACATCAGCCCAACTCACAAGTGTGTCAAGGTCCCTCTGGATGGCATCCCTTCCCTCCAAAATATCAACCGAACCACACAGCTTGGTGTCATTGGCAAACTTGCTGAGGGCACACTCAATCCCACTGTCCATGTCACCGACAAAGATGTTGAACAAGAGCAGTCCCAACACCGCTCCCTGAGGGACACCACTCATCATAATTCAAAGCATCAAAAACTGAACAATGACAGGATTTATAAAATGCACCTTTGGTATTGCATCATTCCTCTACAATTTCTGACTGTAATTATTCTTATTTGACTGAGATCTGTCCAGGAAAATTACTGGAAAATTAAATTTAAAAATTTAATTTTTAAAAAATTAAAAAAAGTGGACTAAAAAGAGGTACTAGTTGCAGTTCATATGTGCCATCAAGAGCCAGTGGATCCAATCCTTTGCCCTTTCTTACAGAATGGCCCACTTAGGCATAGCCTGTTGAAGCTCTGCAAAAGAACTGCTGGCTATGTAAAGCTCCATGCTACAGGGATAGACAGAATTTCCCCAGGGTATCTGCTTGCTTTCTGAAATCCATTCTCAGATGAATGCTGCTGTTGTCCTGTCTATACCTAATACATCTGTTGCTCCATTCATCACCAAAACCTAGTCTCAAACCATAAAGTTGTATTCTTTTTTTTAATTTTACTTTTATTTTTGTTCACAACCATAGTCCCTAGTTGTTACAATAGCAATCATTAGATGAAGGGACTTTCATTTGTTGTTTGCTCTGATATGACCTTCACAATCTCAACACAAGTTTAGTCTGTCAATATCAAGGAAAAATGAAAGTCTTGGCTAGGGAGGCTCTGTGTAATGACTGCGCAGAATGTTCCCTACAGAAATTCCTTCACTTTTGTATAGCAATTTTGTACTTTCTTTAGCTCCACTGTCATCTGGTCATTAGTCTACGTATCTCCATATACAACTATTCAAACAATTTAATTCTAGAGATGCTGTATATGGTTCCTGGAATTTTCATGCCTACTACCACTCCAGTATAGTGTAATAATAATTTATTTTTCTAATGGTCCTATTCTATGCCATAGGACATTAATGAGTTTATGTGTCCAGTTTATGGTCATGCAAAGGTGTGTCTTCTAAAATTCTGAGCAGTTCAATCCCTTCTGCTTAAACATTCTGAACTGCTAAAGGTAAATGCCTCTGATTTCTATATGTGGGGTGGTTGGTTTTGTTTTCTTGATTTTTTTTTTCGCTGTTGCCAGAGAATTTCACATGCATTAAATCGGGGAAATGTATTATTTCTGTCACTTCAGGCCAGATATTTTGACACAAGTCACAAATTACTAATCCTTTTGCAAACACAGACAGCAATCTGACATAGCTCCAGATTTTAAACATGTTTTCAGATTAGACCCCAGTATGTCTTAATCATTTAACTGCAGAATAAAATACATAGACATGAAAAATACATCTGAATTTTTAGGGAGGATTTAATGTTTGCAATATTTTATGCACTATCATCCCATAGGACAATTTATCTTTTCAGTGTGTCACTGGGTAGTAAATATGATTGAAAACAGATCCTCAGAAGAAATACTGCCCCCCAAATAATCTTAATTATGTCAAATAGCACAGATCTGACTATTTCAGCCAGTTCATTAGGGACTCTATTCTTAATATTAAAAAATGAAGTTGAGTGAACACGGAAGGTGTAATTTTAAAAATTAGTAATCCTCTGACAACAAGCAGAACAATTCTGTGGCAGTTCATAGATCCTTTTGAAATTTGGATTTCTATAAGAAGATGTAACATAGTGAAATGAAAGGTTCTTTCCTTACAGCATCCTTGTGTTACCCATATATCTGCATGCCTGTGTTATGTTGACTTAAATAGGCCAGTAAGTTGCAATTGGAGCTTATTATTATAAGTAATTGGGGTGTAGGTTCATGTATATAAGCTCCATGATACTAATTTTCTACAGGTTTTAGATTTTTAATTTCTAGAATGAGTTAGCTGGATTCACATCTATTAGGCACCTACCTGCTAATATATATTTTTCTTATCACCAAATTTTAGTTTGCTTAAATACAAAAGACTATATCATATGAGATGTCTTTTCAGGCCTGACTCAGCATGTTATTTTCTGTTGTTATGCAAAACCAAAATATTTTACTGTATATTTCTTTTACCATGTGCCTTCTTAATGAGGCAAGCATACAGGCAAATACAGGTCATGGGGTTGAGAGTTTGTTCTGGAGACTTATATTTGAATTATATTTTCAGTTGATTTACGGACTTCTGTGATTTCTCAGATTTTTTATGTGGAAGCCATGGTTCATCTTTCCTAAAAGAAGCCTCTGCATAGTGCAATCAGTGTATCAAATCAAAATGTAAGGATAAGTGAGTATACAAAAAGAAAAGAAAGAAAAAAAAGGTTATGAGAATATACAGAACAAGAGAATACTTGCAAAAAAGTTTCAGGTGAATTTATACTAAAAAATGTGGTGCAAAAGAGAATGGAAATCAAGATGAGGTATATTCTACCCATTGCACTTCACTTTCTATTGTGATCGGAAAATTTCTCTGGATTCACTTAGTATCCAACTTCTTCCATGAGAAAAAAGCATCCAATTACACCAGTGAAATGCCCTATGATCTTCTATTTCATTTGTTTTTAAATAAGTTGTTTAGCTCCTCATGTTAAGCTGCATAAGTGCACATAGATACGCATGGATGTGTAAAATGCAAGACTATAAAGTTGTGATGTTAAGATTGTACCAGACTTTAAAATTATTTTAATAAACAGAAAGTACATATGGGCAACAAATGTTTTCTTTGTTTAGAAAAAGCACATCTACTATGTTAAATATTTTTAAATTTTATTTTCTACTGAATAAAGTCTGTCACTGCCTTGGAGATTTCATTAGTTACATTCATTTCCATGGCACCAAAGACTGTTGATAAAGCTACAACTGTATACCACTATGTACTGAACTTGGTGAAGGCTTTAAATCAGTTTTCCCTATGTGTTACTCTATTGTGGGACCAGTGCCTCAGCATCATTCTCATAAAAAGCAAGAGCAAAATTGCAATGGACTTCTTTGGAAGGGGTCTGTAAGAGGATGCAATCCTGCAAGTGAAAATTAACCTTACAGTTTTTATACAGAGGTTGAAGGAAAGCTTCAGAATATGCTGACTTCAGTACAATGACATGAACATGCTCTTGGAAGCCAGCTCCCTCCCAAACCCTCTTCATTTGCAGTTGTTGCTTTTGTTCTGGGCTTCAGTCTTCCAATTCTGATGACCACTGCTGAAAGCTCACTTTACCAGGTCAATCAGACAACCAATCCATTGAGATGTCCTTTCCCTGTGGAGTCAATGTGTCCCAGTGTGTCCCATCCCTTCCAAACAACCTTCTTCCTCAAATAGCACACTATGATCAAATATGATGAATATTTGATGTTTACACTCCTTTTTTGATGCTTTAGGAATTACTTGAAAAGAAAAAAAGAGTGCATCATGACACTAGCACCACATGGCTTTATTGAGGTTTTTAAAAGAATGTTTCCCATAGTTTCACACAAGCAACCATCTCTAGTTTATGCTTTCCTATTGCATGAACTTTGCATATGAACCTTCTTGTTGACATTTCTCTTTTTAAAAGTCTCAAATATATGACAATAAATGAAATGCATCAAGGAGCGCTTGCATGTAATATCATTCTTACTGTAAGGTTGAATAAATATGAGATCATTACACTAAGAATGAATTTTGTCCAGTGAGTTCCAGTAATAGTAAGTAGGCTAGCCAGTGTTAAAAATTACATTCACAGAAATCTGCAGAGTGTCTCCCCAAATGCTATTTACGATTGCACAATGTAACATGAACATCTTAAAAGAAACTAGATCAAACACGCCCCCAAAAATAATGATAATAAAAAAACCCACAGACCAAAAGAAATCAAAAAAGCAACAACCAACCAAACCAACAAAAATAAGTGCGAACCGCAAAAAAGCAAAGATGTCTTGCAAAGCAGACCTTGGTTATAGTGCAGGAGCGTATGCATACATAGCTTAGTATATAACTAAAAGTTCTTAAATGGTTTAAATTGCCTATTAAAAAATGCCAATATGATATGGTTTACTTTTTTGTTACCTGGAAAATAATAAAAATGTAAAGCAAAAAATACCCTTACAAAAAATTTAATTTTTTTTTTCTTACAAAAATAATTTCATAAGAAAACCCAGGCAAAGCCTCTATATTCTGAAGTCCCTGGTTTAGTGAAAAGATACAGCCATTTTATCAACATTAAGAATAAACTTAGGTACTTTGGTGAATAGCAGTGAAAGTAAGCATATGTTTTATATTAATCACATGCATAAATGCTGTCTTGAACCAGAGCAAAGCAGCGCTTGGCATTAGAGAAAGATACTTCCTGCAACAAAGTTAAATGCAGTCTTTAAACGTTAGTGTCTCTGTTTGACCTTTTCTTTCATTATTATTTAGAGCCTTCTTTATTCTTTGTTTTCTAAAATTATCCACTCATATCAAGTAAATGGCAAAATGCTTGATGCCTTGGAAATATCTTGTTTCTTTTTAAACGTTATTACTTTAATAATGGTTGAAAGTCCATTACGATTCCTGCGTCATAGGTACCATAAATCAAACCCATTTCTTTTCCCAAACTACATGTAGAAATTTGTAATTCCATTTCCAGCCCTCCATATGTATTTTTGCATAATTTTTACCAGTGAAATAAATTGCAATGTTGAATTGCTGTGCTGGATATCCTGTGAGGAAACTGTCAGTTTTATTCTAACATTTCTCAAGGGATTCTAATGTCACAAAGAGCAAGGAGGGTTAGAATTATGGTATTAGCTTTCAAAGCTGACTATTAATGTGCAATGCTTATTCCCTTTAAACTGGCATCCCATGGAAGCTGGCACACCTAGCACCTGATCTGCCACAGTGAAGTAAGGAAAGTATTGCAACCATGGAATATTTGGTATCTGTCCTAAAAGGTGGAGGTGGAAAAATCTCTTTTGGAGGAGCCATTGCTGATATTTTTAGTGACTTTTCAGACAGTGAGATATATCTGCAAGCATTTATGAGATACACATCCTGCTTTATATCAAAACTGGTGAGTTTATATTATAACAAGTATTTATATACTGGTTTTATATAAAAACTTCCCCCAGTCACACTGAGATCCAAATTTTTGTCTACCATCAGTGTTAGCATCAAGCTACAAACTTTATTGAAAATTCCAGCTGTTAAAATGTAGAAAATGAAAGGCATACTATGCATATTGCTGCTTAGTATTTTCATTCCATGGTCATGTAGTTTGCTGTTTTAAATGCATTCATAGCATTAATATTAAAAGAGGTGGGTTTATCTTTACCTTTGATTTCATTGTGACTCTTAGGGGAATAGCTAATTACACTCTTAGCTTTTTCTTTGTGATACTATAATTTGCTGTACAGTGACACAAATTATTTCCACATCATCTGAAGACTCCCATGCTGGCCAAGTGTTCCTGGTCTGAGTATTGGCAGCATTTTACTCAGGGAAGACATGAATATGTATCATTGGGTATGGCCACGATGGGATCATGTCTTGTCCTATAACAAAACAAAAAACCAGTTTCTATTCCCTATGTGGGATGAAATATGAGCCATAATATAAACCTATACTACAGGTATAAACTATAAACCATGAAATACGGATAAGTTATTAAAGTATTGTTTCCAAATAATTTTGTTTTTACAGCTGATCACTTTACCTGAGTCTATTTTTTTATGAAACCAGTTTTAATTTTTTTACTTTTTCCTCTCACAGACAAGTCCATTTTTATTTTACTGTGAGGAAAAATGAACAGAAAGCAGTAAGACTAGAAAAAACTATTACATTTTAACTCTCAGTTTATTTCTCCACTTCTACATCTTTCTCTGTATCATTTTATTTCCTATTTATTGAACATTCATTGACAAATAGTTTGGTTGACATCCAAGAAGATAAATCTTTTCATGAGTAACTTTATTTTTCATATCTGATTAGAGAATAAATAATAGTAATCAGATTGTTTATAGAAATATTTCCTTTATAGCACATTTTATGACAATTATAACCCCTACTGCTTTTCTACAGTTTCAGAAGGTTTTTCTTCCTTTCCTTAGTTCACCTCACTCATTTTTTTTTTTCCTTGCTGTTGACCCAAAATATTATGGTATTGAGTTTTGAAAAACATCTGGTATCTGATGTTTGAAAAGCATGTAATGGGCCTGAGATTTCCACACACAGAAATATTTCTTCATTGTTTGACATTTACCCAACAACAGAGGGGGAATAGCTACTTCTGGCAGGCAGCTGAAGCTGATATAGCGGAAAATAATATTCCTGTACCATCAGTATCTACCCTAGATGATTATTTTCTGCTGTATCAGATGTAACATCAGGCATTAATATGCCAGGGTTAAGCCAACACAGGAGCTTTTTGGGAGTTGAGATTCTGCCTCATTTTCCCATGAGTTTCAGGACCATTACTTAAATTTTGTATGGTTTTTGGTTGCTAATTTTGCCTTGGGGTGGCTTTTTCACTTCAGGTAGACATGAAATGCATGTCTTATTTTTCCAGAGCTGCATTTTGAGTTATATCCCATTTTGATAGCAAATCTATGACTAATAGGAATCCTAATTTTTGATCAGAAGTTACAGCAAAATGGCATGTACTATATAGGGGGATTGTAGGTCCTGTCACATATAATTTTATGCTTCCCAAAACCTTTACCTTACTATATTAGCAATGTGAACCTGATATGAGTTTACTGAACAGGCTGCATTTATCCGATACGCTGATATACATTTCGGTAGACTTTTGGGTAAAATTGTAACACAGAACTAAATCTACTAGACTACCAAAATGTTTACTAGCCACACACTTGATGGCTGGATAGCATATTTTTATGAGCTTTCACAGATTTCTCTGTATTTTCCCTTTTATTCTCCCCCATATATGTGTTTTGTAGTATGCCTTTTTGTTAATGTATGAATTACAAACATAAATCTTGCTTTCACTTGATATTTTATCAGGTAATTAATTGTCTCTTTTGAAAAAGCTGGGACAATTGCAGCATTGCAAGTGAAAATTTACAAGTAAATTCCTTCTCAGTTTTTAAAGCCTTGTGCAAACAAATTAAACTAAGCTGCCAGTATTCTTTTTATACTTATATTCTGCTAAATCCACTGCAGAAATCACGTCTGCTCTGCAAACCATAATTGCGAATTCATTCCTAAGCACACTTTTATGAAGAAGATATATAAACATCTCAACGTTATCAAGGGAAGATAACACAGCATAATATATTTAACAACTACTGGCAAAAATGTTTAAAGAATTAAAACACATTCCATGGCTGGATGTCTATTTAATGTCTAGATAATTTGGAGGATAGAGGAATCTTCACTTCCTACTCCCACAGAAATTAAATAAGTGCAATTTTAGTGCATATATTCCTGATTCTTTTTGGGTTAGTGCACACACAAAGGTGATTTATGAAAACTCAGAGAATTTCTGCTAAGTACATCAGTAAGCAACCATAATTGTGTTTTCTACCTAATGAAGTCAGTCCATTACAAAGGTATAACAAAGTTAAATCTCATCTCTAAGAATTTTTTTTCTTTGCCTGGAGGGTTCATGCTGCTTTCTGTGATTCTTTTTTTTTTTTTTTTTTTAAGGATCATCTGTTTCAACTGGAATCGCACAAATTTGAGAGAGGACGAGGCAGGTGCCCTTTTGACCCCAGTTCTTCCTTCACCTCCATCTTAATTGGTAATGATCTTTATGTCACAAGCTTCCTGGTCCTGTCAATATGTCATTCTGAGTCCTTCTCTTCAGCACACTGAAGTGTTGTCAGTCTTCTATTCTATATTCCACATGTCAGACTTAATCCTCATGGTGCTGTCCACATTAATATTACATCCCAGGCAGCATTAACTGCAGCAAGGGCGTCTCATTGAAGTGAGTAGATGTTATATGACACATGCCATCCTGAAGAGGTAATTGATTGTTGTGTGATTTTGGAAATAATAATTTCCTGGTTTTCTTCAAAGCAAAGCAATATGTCTAGATTAATCTTTTTCACCACTGAGACAAGTACACAAAATTATTATTTAGCCACTGAGATGTAATCTGAGTAACAAGCGTCTTGTAAAAATGTTAATTTAACTGTTGTTGGTTTGGTGGGGTTTTTCATCAAGCATTTATTGTTCTTATAAATTTCAGCTTTTGAGGTCAAAATAGATTTTTTTCAATGCTGCCTTCTAACAAAACAAACCAAAACTGGTGATGCTTTGCTAGTAGAGTTGATCTTATACTCAACAGTTATAAAAACAGATTTTAAACTCCTGCAGTGCCAGAAATGCATGCTGAGATAATGCTCCTCTATGCCTTACTGGTAAGCATATCAGTGTAGGGCCAGGATCTTTCAGGTTGTAGTATAGCAAACCATATGTTTTCTCCTTTGTAATGTTTTCCTGAAAACATTTTGTGATATCAAGCAAACACAGCCTTGGAAATATTATAGGATAATGTCTAAAAATAGACTGGAACAGCAGGTAAAGGGTGAAAGCAAAATGCACTTAGGGAGCAACTTCTGGGTTTAGAAAACTGAACATTCAAAAGGTATAGCAGTTAAAAGAAAGAGCTAGAAAACAAGAGGATAAAGTTCATATAAACATTCAACTTTTCAGGGATAAAAAAACGTTAAAAGGATTTTAGGGCCCTTTTAAATTTACATTTGATTTCATATTTTAAAATTGGACAACTGAACTCTAAATAATAATTATAATGATATAGTTCACTCACAGTGGTGAGGAAGTATTGATCGTGAGTGACAGATGTATTTTTACCTGCTAGGTTTGTTAGTTCCTTTATATTAATAAATTACTTACAAGAATGATCTTCACGAGTAACGTAAAATCTTTCAAATTGCAGAAATTCAGCAAACCATTGTTCATTTCCATTAAAAAAATGCAGCTCAAATTCTTAAGAGCTAGTGGGTTAAGGAGTCATGAAAAATCCAATAAAAAAAGATGCATTTTGACTGACAATCCAAAATCCATGAAGCACAGATTGTTATGATTTCTTCCACCTTGATTTCCTAATTGTTTCTACAGCTTTTAACAGATTCCAATTTTAGCCTGGAACTAAGACTCATCCCATGGAATTTGCTATAGGCCTGAAACCTCATGGTCTAATCTCGAAGTCCTTCTCAACCTTTCCTCATACAGAACTAAGTAAATATATTAACCTGACCATGTTCCTGCTGTGACATCAATGTGAATTTTATTTGCTTAAATGGAAGCCAGAGTGTTCCACTAGGCGCTTCAAGATTAATGGTTAGTCCTTGTGGTTTTGGCCTATACATTAGTTTGCCTGTATTGTGTGAGGTCTTATGGATCCTCACAATTTTATCTAAAAGAGAAATCCATTAAATAAGACCTTCCCTGATAAATGTTGATCAGAATCTTGGGCATCCACTGACAAAGACTTATAAAATCAACCTATAAAAAATAAAAATTTTGTAATGCAGCAAGATCAAAAGAGAAAATAATATCTTTTTTGTCAAATCACTGATACAACATAAAAAAGAGACAAAATTTTACCCCTTCATCAAAACTAATATGACCTGAAAGGCCTCCATTGGGAATTCTATAATTTCAAGTGGTCATAGAATTGTATTTTAAAAGCATAACAAAATTCATCAAATAGTTTATTATTTTATTAATGCTTTCATATTTGTATACTACTGGAATTGAACACTTGTAACCCGTGGTTAAATATCCTAAAAAAGTTTGTATTTCCATGTATTTTAAAATCTTATACAAACTTCTACTAACTAGAGCTTGCAGAATAAACAGAATTAATACTGCTTCTTAGACTCCATAAGCTGTACCCTTTATCTCTGTAGGCATCTATTTTAAAAAGGTAGAATACATGGATGAAAATATGGTGAATATTAAGGAAACTTTTAATTAACATTTGAAAATAAGACTGAAACTTCTAATGCCAAGTTCCCTCTGAAGGAAGGGATGGTCACTTATTCAGCTGAGCCCTGACTCCAGCTCACGGTGGCCACGACCTTATGACAGGAGATAACAACTACAACAGGCACCCTTAAAGACTGTTTTTCCAGTCTTTCCTTTGGTTCTTGGATGTTCCATTCTTCCTCATGCACTCTAATTTTCTTAGAAAGTGAAACCTCTCTAAGGATCAGGCCCTTAAAGGCTGCACCCTGGAGCTGCCTCCACTCTCCCATGTAGGTTCAGTCAATGTGTATGTCCTTGACAAAGTTTTATGCAAAGCTGTTAGTAAAGGTTTTCGTATCCCAACGTCCTCTTCTTCCTAGCTGAACAATTCTAAACCTGCTTTCACTTCTGCAACTCCAATTAACACAGCAGCCTATACCACTGTGACTATTGACCAATAGTAAAGGTTAAACCAACAAGGAAATTTTACATACCTCTGATAAAAGTTTAAAAGCTTTTAAAATCTTAAAAAAAAAAATAAAAAATCACTAATTAGAACAATATTTAGCAAGATTAATTTAGGAAGAAAAATAATTCCTTGTTCTGAATCTCTTCGTGTGTTTCAACACATCAGTTAAATACCCACTTCAAGAAAACAGTAATTCGTGACTTGGCTTTAAAATCAAATATCCATGCTGTCATAAGTTTTATTACAGGTTATCTGACCCAGTGGTAAAGTAGCTTGTGATGAATTCCTCAGTTTATGAACAATTAACTTCTAGCAATTTATTGTCAGTATCAGGAAACAGATAGATGTTGAATGGCAGACAGGCTGAATAAAACATATGTGTTTAGATAAGAGGCATATAAAACGTTTGGACTTCTATTTCTAATGAACTTTCCCATCTGTTTTCAATAGATAAAGCTACTTTTGATATCAGATCATGCACACTGATTAATTTAGACCACACTAACTCTTGAAAACTGAGAAATTAGTTTATGTCTAGGTTTTGTTACCTGCAATATATCATGAGCAAGTGGTGAAAAATCTAAACTACAATTGAAATTGCTTTTCTATCCAGGGAATCCACTCCAATAATATTTTCTGGGTTTACAGTTTTAAAACAGTTTCATGTACTTGTGGGTTTTTTTTCTCTTTTATTCCAGACAATGAACTAAAATAAATACATTTTCTCCTTAAACAGGAGACAGAATACTTAACTGACAGAGAGAAAGTGCAAATATAAAGAGGAAGTTTACCAGCTAAGTAGTAGCTAATTTCTTTTGAATTTGATTTTTTCCTACCATGAAAGGTGTCGCTAGTGATAAATGTGAAGTGGTATTCTGATTTCAGTTGTCAGTAATAACTGGCTGACAGTCAAAGAAATGTATTAAAGGTGCTGCTTATGTCCTACTCATTAAGCCCTGCTCCTTTATTCATAACATGAATTTTATATTTTACACAAATACTACTGATAAATAGTAGCTTAAGTTTGCATTACCATCTAGTTTGAAGTAGGTACACAAAAAATGCCAATAACAAACTAAGAAAACACACTTCTAAGGTAGAAGCAGCTTATTTTAAAAAATCCTATGTATATATTAAGTATTTTAAATTACATCATATGCTCCAATCTGGTTTTCTTTAAGGGTTGTCATTTAGGAATTCTAGGGTTTAGAAGAAGTTTGCGTTCAGTTTTTGTTAATCATGAGATGGTCGAATTCGAGATCCTCAGTACAGTGAGAAGAGCGTGCAGCAAGCTCACTGCCCTCGACTTCAAGAGAGCAGACTTTGGCCTCTTCAGGAACCTGCTCGGTAAGGTTCCATGGCACATAGCCCTAGAGGGCAGGGGGGCCCAAGACTGTTGGTTGATATTCAAGAATCACCTGCTACAAGCTCAGGAGTGTTGCATCCCAACTAGAAGGAAGTGCAGCAGGAGGGCCAGGAGACCTCCTTGG
>JARCZZ010023644.1:0-31597 GCA_030323915.1 Brotogeris chrysoptera | reverse complement strand
TCCATTATTACTGTTACAAAGCCATCAAACTTAACATTACTTAAAATTGATTCTAAAAGTTTATATATTTCATTTTGCAATTTTGTACCCCCCCGTCTCATTAGATACACAAATACGCCAGTTCCTAAATTTATATTGACCATAAGAATACCCTGTTCCTCTAGATCACCTCTGGTTTTACGCAGGCTTCCAACTTTGAAGTCAAAAGTGTAAGACTTAAATATGGAGCCACAAACATAAAGATATAAAAATCTATGTTTTGTAGTTACAGTTTTAATTAGACATAATTTTATATGTATAAAATGTATTTAAATTATTATTACTTTCTTTTAATCTATGAACATTACAGGAGATCAACTGTCAGCTTGAAACACTTGAAGTTCTGGGTCAGACCCATAGACAGTTAAGTCTAACATAAAAACTGGTATTTAAAAAATATTTGGACTTCATATTTGCCTTCTAATTTTTAAGTCTTTAGGGCTTAGACTTGCATGTTTTTCTCTGCAACCACAAGAGCTAAAAGCATGGATTTCAGTGAAAGCTGAGAATCACAGGTAATGAGATGTCTCCAGGAGTTGGTGTTTTAAGGAATAACACCAAACATTATGAGACTTGTAATAAACTTTTGTTGGAATAAACTTGTGCTGGAGTCATTGTTGTAGCCTTGCTTTCAGAATACAATGATTCTTGTAAAACACAAAATAGTGCATGCTAAACCATTTTTTTTTTCCATATTAATACCTCTGCAGTTTGTACTTACACTAGGAGTCTGAGGGTTATATGGCTGGTTTTTTCATGCCACAGCAAGTTGCAGGTCCATGACAACAAACTTCAGTTGCTCAAAACTCAATACAAATCAAACATTGAAGAAGAAGAAAAGGAAACAGACTATTTTTCTTAAATATGACTCTCATTCCTTTTTAGTATGGATTTGATCTGACTTTTCATCTTGAAGCCTTACCTTACATGACCCTTTTATGATAGGGATCACAGAAATTCTTCTAAATGGAGAAAAGTGCTTTGCGTGTAGCAGCATTTTCCTAGAAAAGGAAAAAGCTGCAAGCATTAAGTCAGGAAAGAGAAGGAAAAGATATTGCACATTTGGAGCTCTACAAGCAATATATTTATTGTCAGTAGTCAGGGTCTAATAGCATCATATGGGGAAAAACTCCCAACAGAACCACAGTGTGGATGAGAAAATAATTTTGATCACTTGTGCTCTGACATTTTTATGAATTTAATTTAAGGTGGCAAGAAGAGACCTAGTAAAAATGGCTGAATGCCTACCAAAGGGAAAAAAACCCCCAAATAACCTGAAAGAAAATGAAACACTTTTTTCAGAAGAAAGGCTTTCATGGCTGTTGATGTGTTTTTAGGTTCCAAGCTAAAAGTATTTGTAGCAACATTTCAGGAGTGGGACAATAAGGAAAAACAGTCACAGAAACATTTCAAATAGCCTGACCTGAATTACTTTAAAATGAAGGGTGACTTTGTAGTCTAAACTGAGAGCTGAACAAGGTAACTGGGACTCTAAGTCTGATAAATTTCTTTTGTGACTTTGGGAAAGTCAAGTGATTTAGTATTTATCATTTTTTGAAGCCCACATTTGCAAACAGAGATAACATGCTTCTGTGTAGAGATTAAATCTGATGCTTTCTGAAGTTCACCCAGCTTTCTTTTCCAGCACTGCCTTTGTGACATTAGAGGAAACCATACTTCCAAAAAAAATCTTTTGTTTCTCTGTTCTTCCTTTTTCTCTCCCACTGATACATACTTAATGGGATTCTGTAGGAAGGAAAAGATCCTAAGTGGTGTATTTGACATAAGGGACACTCTTTGGGCAACAAATGGCAACCACATACTGGGTTGTGTTAACGACTGCTATGTACAAGTCAATGGGTGTGATTATTCCTATTCCTCAGGCACAAGTGTGGTCCCACAAAGTGATGTGTCCAATTTGATGTCCTCAGTAAGAGCAAGACATTAGAACTAGTCCAACATGGGGCCACCAGGATGGTTAGGGATGTGGAGCACATGATGTACAAGGAGAGGTTAAATAAAAGGAATTTTTTGACCTGGAGAGAAAAAGGCTAAGAGAAGATCTAATTGCTTCATAGTGGGTGGTTATAAAGTAGATAGAGCCAGACTCTTCTCATAGGTGCCAGAAAATGCCAAAAAGGCAGCAAACAGAAGTTGCAACAAGGGAAATTTCAGATAGAAGAAAAATTCCCTCACAAAACACTGAAATCTATTTCCCAGAGAGACTGTGGCATCTGCATACCTGGACATCTTCAAATCCTGACAAACAACTAAGCAACAAAATTGGCCTTATTTTGATTGGGGAGTTAGATCAGTGTTTGTGATTCATAGCCTCCTCTTCATCCTGAAGATAGAGGTTTGTGGGATTTGTGGCTTGTTGAGGTTTTTGTCTTTCAATTCCATGCCATTAGAGTAATTTGATTTCCACTTTTTTTTGTCCTTTGGGTGCATCATGACGGTATTTACTGTAAGTGCTACTGCTGAATGTTCTGTGTTGCCTTCATTGCAGTCCAGGGTGTGATGGTGTTTTCTACAGATACACATAAAAAAACTTTAATCTACTGTATGAAAGACCTGCTCGCAGATTAGTTGCAGCAGCACAGAGTTATTGACCTTATTCCTCAAATATCTGGTGACATTCTTCATGCTAGAATTTGTAAATGGATTGTTTTGCATGCTCCCAAGACTATGTACAGCATCTATCTGTTTTCTGCATGTTTATATGAGTTGTAATCACATCTTTGACTGAAAGTTCTAACCAAATTGTGATGGCACTAACCTGAATAAAGGCCTCCCACCTACCAGATGGGGTCCCTATATCTTTTCCAGAAGCAGGCTCCAAGGCACCAGGAACAAATATATAAGTGCTACTGTTACAAAGGACTCTCAGTGCTTTCTGTGTAGTCTTCAGTTTTGCTGGCTAATTGCAGTGCAAACATATATGGGTACTTGTCCAACGGTTGTCGTCATGGCACTCTGCTGTCCCACCTTCTCTGAGGTACCAAAAGGTATTAGAGGCATCTCCTCAGGAGCTGTGGGTGAAAACTCAATATCCACTGAGAAATAAAGTATGTGCCATTCCCCGGCTGAGTTCTTGATATGGCCATCAGAAAGAAGGTCTAAGAAATCAAGAAAAATAATAAAGAAAAATAAACAAAAGCACCTGAAGAGATGCACTCACTAAGCAGCAGAGATTATTTCAGGAGGGCAGGAGGATGGTGGGGATTTCTCTGGACTAGCCAGCCTAGAAAATTTCTATTTTTATTGCTCTGATAATCTACACCCTCTAGATACGTCAGTCCTTGGGTTTCCACTGGATGGAGCACTGGATTTGCATCTTGACAACTGCAGCAAATGAGGTCTAAGCTGCTTCTGAGATCTCGGGTAAGCATCGCTTTTGCACTAGGACATTGACTTTCCTGTAGCTTTTGTGTTGAACAATCTTGTGCGAGGTACCACACCTTGTAAGATGACAGCGCTGCTCCCAGTGCAACACAATGATTATAAGATGCTGTGCAACTCCCCAGCTAGAAACAGAGGACCTTGTTATCAAGCTGAACAAGCCCCCTGGCGTGGTGTTGGGTCAGTTACCTGTGTATCTAAATGCATTGCTCTATGCAATTGCAGGCAGGATTCCTAGATACCAATTTTATGCATGTAAGTAGCCATTATAAAGCTTGAGCTATTGCAGAGATGAGTTAAAAAAATTGTCAGACAAGCCAACTAAAATTGTCTTGAACTATTGGAATTATTGGCATCAAGATGTGTTGTAAAAGCCCCATGGGATCTGATGGTGGATCAGGGAGGGAGGCTTGTCTCTATGGAAGACTACAGATCAGCTAGCAAAATTTCACTCCAGTCTTATCAAAAATGACTGTGAATTCTTGTTTCCAGTTGGGGCCCAATTTTGGGGCAAGGACTTGTAGAGCATTGCAAGTGCACGAGGCATACTGAGCTGTGGTTAGTGCACCAAGTTTCTCTAAGTCGTAGGCAAACCTGAGTACTGTTGATCAGACTGGATTTTGTCTGCTTTTGTGACTAGCTGTCCAGAATTTCCTGAGTGAATGAACAGCCAGCCATTTTCTCAAGTGAATAAGTCAAAGCAGATTCTAAGATGCTCCACTTTAGAAATTACTATGATCATTAGATATAAAAAAGTCTTTCCTTGGTAAATAGTGCTTTTTCTTAAAGGCATAATTCTGAGTATCATTTTACCCTCGGTGATGATTAAATTTTCAGATTTTGACACCTTAACAATTGACCTTGATCAAGGTTTTGAATTGCCTGTCGTACAAAAAGAGCTTTAGACACCAAGCAATTATTTAGTAATAGCCATCAGGAAAATATTCACTGAAAAGAAAAATAGAATGATTGGACATCTCAAACAGCAAGAGTAAAAAGTATAATCAAAGTCAAAACTTAATTTGCATGTGTCCACAACTCTGCACTATAACTTTTCCCTCCTCAATTTCCATGTATTGAGACATACTGAAGATAAAATTTAAGACTTCAAAATAAAATTACATCTTTTCAATAGCTATCATGAAAGGATGAGGAGCTGAAATCTAACGTCAAATCAAATTAAAGCATATTATGGTGCAAATTCTACTTGCATTTTACACATTTTAATACCTTGGCTATTTATGAGCTAAAGAGGCAAGATTTCAATGCAGCTTCTTCTGAAAACAAACAAAACCGCAGCAGACTTGCCTCTTTTCACAAGCAGCTACAGTGTACTCAGAACCAGGACACTTGCTAAATTTGTTGCATTAGAAGAGTCCTTATTACAAACAGATCCCTTGTCCCTTTCTTTATTAAATCTCAGACAGAGATTTAATGTCTGTCTGATTTATCAGATCTCAGACATAAACTGTTCAAGGTGAAATAAAAACTCTGAAACCACTTAAGAAGTATTCATGCACAGAAAAGTCCTACCTGTGTGTCAAATGGGGTTGTACATGTTAGTTATTACAGCAGGAAAAGAAGCAAATATCCCGTGCTGGACACCATAGATCAACATTTGTGAAGTGAAAATCTCAGCAGTATTTAATAAAATGTTTTTAGTTCTTGCGGCTGTGAGGAAAAGCTCAAGTGCAAGTCTCGAGTAGTTGATATAATGACACATGAGCATAGAAACAGCTTAAAGAGGAATAAACTCCTTGGGTCGGTGAGTTGCTGCCTGTACCCACTGACCTAACAGGAGCAACTAACACGATCAAGTGAGGGACTGGGCCACAGACAGCATGGATTTATGTGCACTGTGGTTAGAGAGCACCAGGTTCCCTCAGTCCCACCCCATCTGCAAGAGACCACAGGACAAAAAAGCGCAGGTCCCACCACTTCTGTATGAGAACAAGAGACCAATTGTATCATTTTATCCAATAGGGTTCTCTATATTGACATAAGAGAACACAGTTCCCCTTAAATTCTAGCCTCACAAGTCAGAAAAGTGAAGAAGTGAAAAACATGTACATCCATACCTATAAGCATATATATACACATACGTATACAGATGTGTATATATATACATACAGCCCATCATCCTGACATTCCTGTGCCTCAGAGGTGAGCTGTTTAGCAAATTTATTTTCTAGACATGCTATAGACTAATGCTTTGCTGAATTATTCTTCCTCTTCACAGTGGAGAGACATCACTATTGTTCTTTTCTAATCCTTACACTTTCTCTCACTACTGCAGATTGATAAGAAACCCTTTCAAACACTTCCATGGTAGTACCACCAATACCCAATGGTCACCCTTCCTCCTTGTAAACCAAGTTATTTCTAACTGAGAAACTTCCCTTTATTTCCCTGGCCAACTCAAAAACAATTGTTTTGAGTTCTTGGTTTTGGCTGGGATTCAAACAGTAGAGAAAAGCACAACATCAGGTTGCATCTCTTTAACAAGAGGAGTGTATAAATTCTACAAGGCACAGAAGTGACTTATCTCTTCTGATACTTTGAGACCAACCAAAACTGGATGCTGCAAAAAAAGCATGTAAACTTTGTACTGGTCTAACGCTGTAGTCAGAGCAACTTGCTCCTCACTGAGTTTTCTGGTGATGTAAAAAATTAAAGCTAAGTATTTTATTTTAAGCCTCAGTCAATGTAACTTGCAGGTACTCACCCTTCTTTGACAATTTTGACAACAGGTGGAAGTGAAACCTCTGTCACACACCAGTTCTGACTCAACTGTCTGAAAAAGGGAGATTTGATTTCAGCTACCTACAGTTGGCCAGGCTCTGCTTTTGAGGAGTTATGCCGTTGCAAAGCAGGCCCAAGATGCTGGGATAGCCAGCAGTAAGAGATGAAGGGGTGGACATACTCAGGGCTGGTGTGCTGGGAACAAGTATGTGCACTGTCAGGAGCTCCAGAGCATGGATGCTGGCTGGGTCCTGAAGGTCCCTCCTGGGACTGTGCCAGATCTCTCCAAGAGACAGGATCCCCCCAAGATGTGAAATTCACAAATATTTTTCCCTCTTTTCCCTATAGGGTCCAAATAATTTGACCTTGAACAGACATATTTTAAAATGAAAAATGAGAAAACTTCACATTACTATATTTATTTTTTTTCCTAAAACCTTGCCATAATTGACCACAACTCATGTTTTTTAGGTCCCACCCAAGTTCTCTCCAATAATGTTTTGCCTGCTGTCAACTGAACTGTCTGCTGCAACAAGCCATCTCACTTATTGGTCCCAAGCAATGAATATTTAGCAAAGGCTACCTGGAGTATACAGCTACACAACACACAAACTAATATTTCTACTTTGCATATGTTAAGACATCATTCATCTATCTTTATTCTCACTTTTCCCTATTGATTTGTTGGATTGGTAGGTTTAATCCACCTAAAACTTTGCCTGTCTCAGTGTCTGTGACTATAAGACAATGAGGAAAGGAGAACAACGTGACCTACTGCACTGTCTCTAATGTTTATGGGCAATTCTTGATATCAGTGAGAATTTTGCTGCAGAAAAAATGGCAGGATCTGCTTATGGTGCTTAGCTGGGTCCTCCATTATGCTCAGGTAAAACTCCATAAAGTTACACCATCACAGGAAACATTCTTTGAGTTCAAGATTTTTTCCTTCTAAAGTGATTTGCTGGAGGTTGATTTTGTTCATTTTCACCAGTCACAAGAATTGTTTCTAAACATTAAAACATATATAAACCAACTTTTAATTTAAAACACTCCTGCATAAAGAGTGCACCAGAAAAACAGCTGTTCCATGCACAATAGTGACACAGTGACTTACAATGACTAATTAATGAGAACACCTGGAGTATCTTTCAGAGCTAAACTGGAAACAAAATACTGGAGATTAGGTTTGCAAGCTACTGGTGGTCCCCACTAATCTCTTTCAGGTGTAAACCACAGTGTACGTGGAAAGCAAAATCTGACTCATTCCTGCGAGACAGGAGGTCTTCAGGCTAATAATTGCAGCATGTAGTTTCCATAAAATTTACGAGGTTGGCTTTAAATTTTAGTAGTGGCAGGCCTGCAATAAATGCCAATGAGGTCCATCAAAATGAGTATTTGTGTGTGTCCTCATAAAAATAGATCAACCTTTTTAACAGACTCCATGCAGAGGAATTTGTATAATTACAACACATATCTACAGCTTTAGAGTCCTTTCCACACCAAAACCAACATGCTAAGTCATAAATACAGGGGAAAAATAAACACAGGAACATAATAAAAGAGATTTGGTTGGGTTAAGTTGTTCTGTTTCAGCTGCCATGTTGTAGCTAACAGAATTTCCACTAGGGGTGGGCAAAAGGATTATTTTCTCTGTTAGCTTCCCCCTCACCTTAGCCTCTTGCACTCCTGAGGATGGTGAACAAGTCTGTTCACATAAAGGAAAGGAAAAGGAGAATCAGAAGGGAGGAAGGGTCCCACCACACATACATATATTCATTCCCAGACCATGCATTAACTCTTATCATGCTGGTCTTGATGGAAATGATCAAAAAAGAATGAAAGATGCAAGGCAATCCCAAAGAAAGGACAAATTATGTTCTCATCTTCTGAGTTGTGTCTATAACTTGCCAGTTCCACAGTCACAGCTGAATTGTCAACTCCAAGTAATAAAATAGGGTTTATGGATGAGATTCTCCATCATGCCAAGTTTCCACACAGTTCAGCTGATGTGGAGGGGAGGTTATGATTCACTGATTCTCCCCCTAGCCCAGCCACAGCTCTCATCCTGATAAATTATCCACCAGCAGGGAAGAGCTGGAGCTTTATGTGTCACATACACTCCTCAACCAAGCGTACATCTGCCGCCAGGGGCAAGAGCCATGGAGCATGAAAACAGAGGTCGGGGGGGAAGGAGGCAGAAGCCAAGGAATATGCAACTTGGAGACCTGGATGCATTTTAGTGTAGTGGTCTCCCTAATAAGACTCGGGACAGAGTTGTATAGGTGTGTATACACCTCAAAACACAGATGGGCATTTGGTGAGATTTTCAAAAACTTCTATGACTTTCACCAGAGTTAACAGCTCACCTCTTTTTACCTTTAGATTCCTAAGTATTTTTAAATGGTCTGCTCTGAAAATCAGCCAATGCTTACCAAACTTGCCTTGCTTTTGATTAATTTGAATAGCTAAAGCAATGCATTGTTTTCAATGGATTTAATGGGTTCCACTTTTGTTTAACAGCAAGAAAGTGAAGACTAAGCATGGACCACTTTGAATTATTTTAGGCATCTGAAAATGCAGTGTGTGAATCTCAACTAGTTGCTGATCTACCTGTAGTCACTGGAGAGAGCAGATACCTCAGAAAGGGATGACTGAACCCCTGGAAGTGCCTGTCTTTCTCCCATGATCACAGAGGGAGCATAAGCAACAAGCTCAGATTAGATGTCTAATTCATAACAGCTGAAGCCAGATGAGATGAATTCCTCCTCCTTCAGTCACTTAGCCAAAGGCATACAGAAAATGACGGGAGAGCGAAACACTGAATTCAGCCTCCCAAACCTCTTGCCAGTGTTTTATCACTGAACTGAACTTCCCACTTGAGAGGAGGTGTCAAAGGCTGTTACTAAAACAATTCTAATTGGTACAGAACAGAAAACATGAAAATTGTGCTGACTAATAAATACAGAATTGGGAGCTGGAGGGAGCAAAAGGGAGAAACTCAAGCTCAAAGCCTTTCTCCACAAACTAACTAGTTCGTGACAGGAGTGGCATCACAGACACACACAGGCTGCAGCCACCCAAGGGACGAGCATTGCTAATGTAGGAGCAGGACTGCCCAGGCATGGGTCCTGACAGCCAGAATCCAAAAGCAAAACCAGTTCCAGCTGACCAGTCATGCTAGCTTTTCTCCTCAAGTACTTATCTCACTACCCTGATGAAGGTCAAAAGCACATGTTTTTCCTTTAAAAATATAACTTAATAATGAGGAAGAATAGCCCATAATTGTTTTCAACTACTTCAAAGTCCTGGTGAAAGCTAATGATATTCTGAAGTTCTGCAACACAGTGCAGCACTAACTCACAGTGAGGCACATAAGGGAATAGCTCCCCTAAACCACTGTAGACAAGTATTATTTGTATTAAAATAATACAAGTAATTTGTCTTAAAATAATACTTCTGTTTCATTTTGAGTTTTCACTCTTTTTTTATTTGTCGTTATATCTTATATTTGTTTCTCATTCTGATCAGGAAACTGTTCTCCCACTAATGAGTTCTGAATCTTATGGGGAAAAGGGTTTTAAACAAACTTAAGTGGAGATGTTATTCTTGAAAGATTTCTTACACTGCCTTTCAGCTTTTAAATAATAAAAAGTACCTAAAACATGACTTCCCATTACAAAACCTGCTGATTCCAAAAGCAATTGCTTCAAAAGCAATTTATGGTTGAAAGATGTCAACTACTTTTAGTGCCTGTTAAAGGCAAATGAAGCCTTTCAAAGAAAGTGGAGGGGAGAAGAAAGTCTCCTAAGTACACACTGTCTCCTCTTTTCAGTGCTGCGTATAACTTCTTGCCATAACACTCCTCATGCCCCCTCTTCTCCTCCTTCATGCCTTTAGATGATTTCTGAGAATACAAACATTGGCCCCAGTTGTGAAGTCACCAGCAAGCCCCTAGATGCTGTCAGTCAGGCATTTTTGCTCTAACCATGGCTCATGAGACCTTGGGCAGAGCACAGACACAGGCTACAGACATGTCTTTCAAGACTGGGGTCTGGCAGCATCTAGATGACTTAGCCAATAAACTTATTATGATCTTCTGAACACTTATTATGGTCACATTGTAATCTCAGAAGTTCAGTGCGACATGCAATTACTTTTATTCCAATCAGAAAACCAGCAACCAGCAATTTCATGTTACTTGTGTTTCAGTTGTACTTTTACCTCTATATGGCTTTGATTTTTTTAGCACCGTTGGTCACTGCAGTACCCAAACAACAGCCATTCAAGGTGCAATTGCAGCCCCCTGTTCTGAGTCCATCCTTGCAAATGCTGGAAGATTTACTCATTTTTAACTTCCCACTGCAGTTTGCTACACAAAAGCCTCAGCAGAGGTTGTGCTAGCTACATAGCATATGAAGGTATGCATAGAGACAGGCAATACCCCAGAGAGCTCAAGAGAATATTAGACAAAAAGTTGTCAAGAAGACAAAATAGTATTTTGCTTTCTTACCCAAATGACTAAACAGAAAGTTATGGCCTTGTGGATTTTCCCGTAAGAAGAAATTGTCAGCCATCAGGTGTTTCCCTGACCAATCTAAGAAATCTGTAATGCAGCCATGCTTTGGGAGGCCAGCACTGCAGGGGCCAGCAGCTTTCAAGACTGTTGTCCAGTTAGCGCTTAGCTGAAAACTGCATCCATCTTCTAAGCTTCTTGCAGTCCTGCCCTTGATAATTGTTTTGGCTGACAAAACCCTGGGAATTTATGCCTCTTCTTTTAGAATTTTTTTTCCTGCTTTTTCTCCCCAGACACACAACCGTCAGCACCCTGGGCCATCCCCCCTCCTTACCCAAGTGCTGTTTCAGTAACTTTTGTCCACATTAATTTCTAAGGAGACCTTGATTTATGCTGCTGCGTCGGTAGCATATGAAGTAGAGTTCATCACAGAACAGGATTTTAACCTTAGTGCCCATTACCTGCAAGGCAACACTGGTGCTTGCCTTTAGTCTGAGCATCCTGGTGATTTGGCGTAGGAGGGGAACTTCTTGCTGATTTCACTCCCTTTTTTATCCTATCTTTTCATAATTAATAACAGAAGTAACACTGGGGCAATGGGGAATGTCCTCAGTGTGTGTAAAGAATGGTATCCATTTTAATAGTTTTATATCTGGAACAGATTTGGCTCAATTAAATAATTGCATTAAGCTTTCACATCTCTGCACCAGTCTAGCTACTTGCAAGCTGCAGTGACTGTTGTACATGCAAAATCACCACACTTCAGGACAGCTGCTTCTTTGAGGCAAATCAGATTTGCTTTCTAACATATTTTGAAGCTTACTGATAGCTTAATAAAACTGCTTGCTGTATTTCCAGCTCTTAAATTTCTTTTTATTTTAAATATTTCTACAAGTAACTAAATCTTTGTCTGAATTTTTTATTTAAATGCTTGATGTTTTTAAGGAGATTTGAAAGCTTTTGAAAGGTGTCGGATGATAAGCCTGAAAGAGCAAGTGTATTGTGTTTGGAAAGCAATACAGTGAAGGCCAATGGCTTCCATGACCAGGACAATGGGATAAACAATGGTAAGAAGCATCTAGATGCCTGTATCCCAGCAGCAGATTTCTCCTACAGCCACCAATGCATTGCCAAGCTGTATGGTCGATTTTAGTCACACAGACTTTGGACATGAAACAGTGTAATGGGGGAAGGAGGAGGAGAGGAGACCTGGTGTCATGTCAAACAACTTGTACACGCAAAGCCATCAGCACTGATCGCTCACAGCCTGGGCTGCATTTTAGCAAGTGAGCTAAAGATGAAAGGTTTTCTGTTGCCATTGGAAAACCTCAGAGCCATCCATTCACCCTATCATATGTTCACTATCAGAAACTGCTCTTCAAAGCTGAACAAAAACTACTGTGCTGCATAAAATTGACAAAGTTAATTGTATGCAGCATGTTTCCTTTACCATAAATATTCCCAAACACCATTTGTTTCTGGATTTCACTGTTCTCTTAACTAAAGAACAGCTACATTATTGTTTCATCTGTAGCCCAACTGTTTTCTTTACATTTTTACCACTAAATTGAATCTACTGCCAGTAATCTAATTTACATTTAAAATGCACAATATGCCAACATGACCAGACTTCAATAAAATTTTTACTAAAACTCATAAATGCCTTGATTCTGGTGTTTATAGAAATTTTAGACTGTTCATTCCCTGAATGTTATGTCGCTAGCATCCTGAAATCATTCCCATATGAAATAAGAAACATTCTTAGATTCATGCTGCGTCAGGAAATACAAAATACACTGTCAATAGCCATCTCTCTCAAAATCAAAGATTCATCAGCTCTCCATAAAATTCTTTAGATGGCATGTCCAGCCTGCAGTAGCATGGAATGTTAGTTCTACTCACCTGCTATTGCGATTGATGCAGCGCATCTCATTCCCTGCATTTCAGATTACAGATATTTCTTACCACCTTTGCTTCATTTATTTTTCCTTCCTGTCCACAGACCTACCTGATTCCAAAATATTGCAGAGGTCGTCAGGATTCTTATGAACACTCTCAGTCATCACTGAATTTATCTGGAGGCATCTTTCCTGAGTAGCCACTTGATAGTGCCAGGAAGACCATTCGCTGGAGTTTTGGATTACATTTCTTAGTTGGACGCTGACTTCCCAATTTGTAATTTTAGCAAAATTAAAAATTAACAGTAATTATGGTAAAACTGGAACAAGGTTTCAGCTTGGTCTTTTTCCTTTTTTGTGCTTTCTGTTTTGTTTGTTTGTTTTTTCCATGGAAATGGATTATGTAGCAGACGCTTCATTTTTGTACTTTCTAAACATTTTTACTTCTTTTATCAAAACAATATTTTCAGCTAAAGAGAGTCTTTAAAAGAAAAATTGATAACAAAAAATATATTTGCTTCCTATTAAATGACTTTTGAAACTTACTTTGAAACAAAAGTGGCGGGATGTGTGCAGGCATCCATGTGTTCATACACAGGGAGTTAGGAAGTATTTTGAGTCAAACCCTCAATTTCTTATTTTTGTTTTCTTTTTTTTTTTCACTTCAGCACTTAAACATACTATCAATTACTTCCAAAGTTCTACTCATAGGGCTTATTTTTATCCTTCAGCTAATCTTTGGTTGTGCAAAATCATATTTGTTTTATTGCCTGCTTATACTAGAAATTTGCACAAGTTACAGCAGTAGCAGGATCAATGGCCATCTCCTCAGTACAGCTATAGTTTCAGTCGGCGCCCACATGCTGTTTGATGGTGTGGATACTCTGAGTCAATAAACAGCTGTAAAGACAAAAATATCTGCTTATTTAAAACTAAATATAATAGGTTTTGTTTTGCAATTAGGGTCAAACATGGATTCCTGCCTCCCTACCAAAGTGGCTGAGAGAGCACATTGGGCCGTATTTTACCTTGCATCTGATTTTGAACACTCAAGCTTTACATGCCGTCATTACTCTGTGGAGGGGGAAAATATCCATCTAGAGTTTCTAGAGTTTGCTGAATTCAGAGTAACAAAAAGCTGAAGACAGATGATCTAAGACGCAGGCTCCTTCATGCATAGATTTTGGATTATAGTTGCTTCAGGTAGAAAGCAAAGTTGCTTCTGTTTCTTTCAAGGATGAATCACACACCTCTGGGTATGTCTTGCTATCTCACCTTTAAATGCACATAACCTACTTGCAGAAAACCTATCAGCACATTATATTGCTGTGAAATACCAGTTCAATTAAGAATGCACATTGCTGTATTGGAGCCTAGGATAGAATTCAAAGGGATCAATTCTCCATTTGGTTGCAGGCATCTAAAAGGCATGGTTTGGCTTTGAATAAAGAAAAAAGTAAGGAGGTCTGGTTTCATGCACAACAGACCATTGCTCAAGCTGTATTCTTCTCTCAGGAAATTTTAATAGGATTTTTGTGTACAATAGGATTGTTGTACTCCAGGGTGCAACTATTTATGCAAATATAATCATGCTATTTATGTAAGAAATTGAAAGGTTTACAATGAGAATCAAGAACAATTTCATCCTGAAGGAGTAATCATTTAATTGAGAATGCAGAGTTAAGGTTTAATGTTTCCTTTTTTCCTTTTCCAAGTGGTTTTGCTAGCATTCTTACTACATTAAGTTACATAAAGTAAATACACATTTTAGCCAAGCCTAAAGTGCTGTGCCAACAGAAAGCAATACCCTGCACCTGCTCAGAAAACCTTCCTTCTCAGTTCTTGATTTTTGCAAAAGCCTTTGCTGGGACAAGGAAGCTCTTGGTTGTCCTGCCTCACCAGCAAGTACTGTGGTCATTCTGGAAACTGAAGCACTCTGCACACTGCTAATAGAGCAACAGCTGACACTTAGAATTGTGTGTAGAGGAGACAGCAGCCTGCAGTTTTCTGACTAGAGTTTTAGATTTCAAGTGTATGTTCTTATTCATCTACTCTATGCAACAACATAGCAAACCTGGTCCATGCGGACCCTGTGACTGTGTGAACATGACAAAAAGTGTGTGGTCCTTTTAAAATAAAACTCTTTACTTTCTGCATTCACTTGCTAGGGTCTAAGGTATTCTGGGGTGGTCTTTGTCCTCCCTATGTGGGATGTCAACAGTGATGTCCTAGTATCTTGAAATGGCACCCCGAAAAGTCAAGGTGACACACTTGTCTATGAGACTGGAGACTCTCTGATGCCTAGGGAGAAGAGTCAGGCAAAATAAAAAGAAGTTCCTTTCTAACCATCTACACACTTGTTTTGGTATAAGTTTTCCAAAATACTGAAGAAAAGTTACATTAAAAGTTTTAAGTAGAAATGCGATAACTCCACCAAGAAACAGAACCAGACAGTTCTTGGAAATAGAGAATAAAATTTACAGCAGGACTGTCTTGATGTCCAGTTACTAAGGGGTTATTGAGAGGGAATTGAGTGAGTGGTAGTAAGTACTGAATGCATTTATACATTTATACAGTGCTGAATCAATATTTCAGGACTTACACTGATTACTTGGGAGACCAGGAAATATTTTTTCCCACTCTTCTGTTCGGATAAGTTTCTGGATTGCTGTACATTTCCCTACCTTTGAAGCTCTGAATATAGTGATAGCTAAGGGCAACATGTAGGCAAAAAGCAGTAGCATTCATATGAGCATTATATCAAAAGGCCATTTCTTCCAGGGACCAATACTGTGGAATTAATGGAAAGTGTATTTTGAACTGTATTGGAGCATGGTATATCTGCAGTATATCTGAAGCATGGTCCGCTTCCCAGAAGCATCCAGAAGCTTCAGTTCTCTTGTAAGCACAGAGACCAAAGTTACTGAGGATAGTCTTCTCTCTAGCTGTGATTTTCATTCCTTCTGTACAATAGGTTTCAAATTTATTACAGGATATAGAGGCTTGTCACTTTGCAGTTCACATTGAGTAGAAGCTCTGAAGATCAGAAAGCTGGCTGTAGCTGGGGGCCTTGACACAGTGATCCAAAAGGGGCTCTGCACATCTCTAGACTAATGACACTGGATTAACATGCTTAATAGAAAAAACCTTCTCTTTTTCAGAGGACCTGGACTCCCACTTGGGCATGAGCACTAGTAGCAGAAGCAACTGCTGAAGATGTCTCCAGCCATAATAAACTACTGGTTGAAGAAAGTGTGTGACAAAAATGTACAAAAAGATTGTTTGCGAATTTTTTGCTCAGTCTGGGGAATCAACAAAAACATTTCTTAAAAGAGCACATATAAAGCAGAAGTAAAAACCTCTTGGTAAATTTAGCTTAAATGACACGTTTCAGTACAGTCAGCTTGAAAATCAGACATCCAAGCAGAAAGCACGTGGGTCTCATTTATAAGCCTAAGAAATGGTGCCTCTGAAGAGACTTTGGGACCTCTGTGGATATTCAGACGAGCATCATCTCAACCACTGACCCTTAAGGGCTAGTTCGTCTCTGGAATGGGTACTGATGTGACAACTGAATGAGAGGTTGTAAAATCCTATGCCTGGGCACTCAGACAGCTACAAAGCCATCCAAGCTGCTTCTCGTCAAGTACCAGCAGAGGCCACACACATATGATGACTGGCTTTGTCAGTTTTGGAGAGAAAAAAATGTACAAGATCCAGCAGATGAAAGATGAATCCAGACATTTAAATCTTCAAATGAAACCCATTCAGCTTGTGATGGGATGTAAGCTGTGCAAGGGGACTCAGCCACGGGAATGTCACCATGCTGTGGGAAGCCCTCTGACACTGGAAACTGAAAACCAAGATTAGAAGGCTGGGTTTGGGTTTTTTTTCTTAAAATATGTGCTCTAGCTCAACTATCGTTGTTTCTGGTCTTGGAATGGCAGTCAGGCAGACACAGCTGTTTCTTTTGGCTATGGCAATCTTTGAAAACAAGCAAACACAAACAATGTTCCAGAGGCTTATTTTGCTAAAAACCAACAATTTCAATATATACATCCAATAATTAATTTGACTTCTTGGTTAGCACACCTCCTTGCCCTGCTGTCAGTCTACCTTAAGGCCGTGGCAGACAGGCTGCCCAACATCCTGCTTCAGCTCAGCACACATTCCTACCTCTTTAGAAGAGCTTCTAGCATAGAAACCTCAGACTGAAGCCATTTACTTGAGCCAAGGATTTTATATTGTGAATTCTGTGACTGCTGGTTGACCTGAAAACTGAAAACTTCACCATGAGGGTCAAGATTCAGATTTATTCTCTATGACCTGAAAGCCCAGATCCTAAGGTGGTAGAAGTCTTTTGCCGTTGTTGGTGTTAATGATGCTGATGCATAACTAAGCACTACTCGCTCTATCCAGCAGAGGGAAGTAGCAAAAGGAGAGCTATATTTGTTGGTTTATAATTTTACCAATCACACAATAGAATAACTAGTTACTGCCCAAAGAAATACATACGTAAAAGGCAGCCACAGCCAAGCTCTTGACAGGCAGATTTGATCATTTCTACCTAGCGACTATGACCATGTAAGAGTGGGACTTTTTATTATACAGAGATGTTTCCTCTGAACCTGTCAAACACTTTAATACAACCTCAAATCCCTACAAGCAACAAATAATCACTGCAGATGATACTAAACCTACACTTTTACTTGCCCCTGTAAAATTGAATGAAAAGGTAGCAGTAACACTATTGTGATTCACACAAAATTGAATGTGCCAACTAATAATCTTTAATATCCACTGCTGACAGGATGGAATTAGCTGCATTTTTCCCTGTCCAACTTTAGGGTTTTTTTTTTCCCTGTGGTGTAAGCCAGTATCTAATCCCATCTTTATATCATTTTGGTCATATTAACTCAATTGAGGGGAAAGTAGTTAGCCTAAAGCAGGTTAGGGTGAGACCTTGAAATAACAATGTTTACACAAGCTAAAGATGTCATGTCTTTTGTTGAAGCTCTCCATTGATGCTTGCCAACAAAAGCTTTTCATGCGTGAAAGAGTCAATGCCGAATTATAGTTAAGCCATGTAATAATTATCCTCATTAGACATAAGCAGAGTAGGGATAGGATGAATTCAGTTATAAACTCTGCTAAGACTCAGGAAGCATATTCTATATGTAATTTAATAATCTTGGAAATAAACACACATTTCTTTCTGTCTTTTTGCACAAAGTCTATTCAAGCAGAGGCAATTCATTCCACAGTGAGAAGACCGATTTATTCATTATTAGTTTTTAACTTATTCTGGTGGAAGCTTTTGAATACATTATGTAGGTGAATCTAGCAGGGTTTCGCAAGAGCAAGAGATCTGGGACATGCTGACCACTCTGCCTTATGTGTATCATCCTAGTGAGGAGACAGGCATGGTTGGGAATTTCTCTCCTGGGCAGGGGAGTTCAGATCCAAGCGTGCATTGTTGTCCCTGTCTTCTCCAAAGCTGGTGGGAGGGGAGATGACTGTCTGTGGAAAGGTGCCGTGGGTATGCTGAACTTCCAGCCTCTCTGCCCCTTCCTCATGATTCCCTGTGCTCCCTGACCCAGCCCTCTTGATATTTGGAGATTATTTGGCTGCTTTTAGCAGCTGAAGTGGTTTTAGCACAAGTAGCCAACATTCAGGTCCTGGCTAGAGGCTGCCAAACTGCTCCTCAGACAATTTCTGCCCATGCTGTTGGTAACACTGACATAAGGAACTCCTCCAGACTAGTCTCTCTCCATTGCTTTCCCCAGTTCTACCACTGACTGCATGTTTGTCAGGTGGTATTGTAGCCAGCTCACCTTAAAGGCACAGTCTCAAAACAAATATTGAAGGAAGAGGATTGTGGAGGAGCAGGTTAAAGGAAAAAAAGAAAAAGAGCCTTTATTTTATCTGGTTTACAACATCTCACAACGAGGTGTACAGAAAGGGACAGGTAAGAGGAACGGTTCTCTGGGCTGGTACTGCTTTCAGCATCCTCATATTAACAAGCAGCGGTAATCATGGACCTCTCACTGCACTACATACCCTATAAGAAACTCCTGATCCTGCAGTGGGAAACACGGATGCTCTTTTCCCTGGGCTTTTTTTCCCCAGGAGAGGAAACCTGGCACTGCTGCCTTGAACATGGTATCAAACCAAAGGGCAGGTTGGAGCCCCAGAGTCAATGGGGGTTTAGTTTCTTTCCAAACAGTTCACTTGCAACATCTCCGACTTTGCTGCTTCTTCTGTAACAGCGGATAACATTACTTTCCTATCACAGAGTTAACCAGCTGTGCCTGAAAGCATGAAAACATCACGTTTTCCTCTTCAACATTTAAACCTGATGCCACTTTGTGAACAAAACTTTCCAGAAAATTAGCTTTTGGAGACTGAGAAACTAAGAGACAGGAGGCCATTTCAGTGCTGCTCTGATCAGCCCTCAGGAGACTCTAGCAGAACAAGAGGAAAGCACAGCAAATTAAGGCATCTCCCATCCATATCTTGCCTCACCTGCTTCAGCCTTGCAAGTGTTGCACACATGGCATGTCAGTAAGAGGTCCATGGCAAAGGATACTGAGTTGTGAGTATATATGTGCATAAAGATTTTTAAATAAGAGGCCAGACAAAACCAGCCTCCATGCACCATGTTGCAAACAGCTAGAGCATTCGCCTCTGATAGCACCATGGTGAAACCCTGCTGTTTTCTATAAGCAAATCTACTCCACTTGAGGCAGTGGCAAAAACCCCATAACTACAATGAGAATAAAGTCTGCTTCTTTCTAGTGGTGTAACTGATGAAACTATCAAAGCCAGTGGTAGTAAACTGATGTGGCAATAATGCAACTTTAAATCTACCAAGGTAAGGAAAGCAGAAAAGATGTGGAAAAAAAAAATGGTTAATGGATTTATTTTTCCACTGATTATTTATTTGCTTTTGGCAATCTGCAGTTATTTGAAGAAGACTGATTTTTTAAGTATCAGCATGCGTTACAGTGATAAAATCACCAGCAATTATCAGAATATCACGAAAAGGCCTGTGTTCCATGGAAAAGTAATATTTAAACAACTAGTATAAGAGTGTGTTTGTGTAGTCTGAACATTTTTAAGCAGTGAGGCCAGGGCACTAAATTAAATATCTCATATTTTAAGGTTTCATTGCAAAAATATGTTGTAGTTACAGTCAGAATTATCAACATTTGAGGAATGATATAAATAAGATCTAACCTCCATGTTATTAAATTAAGCTGCTGCCAGCATTATTATTGGCAGTAAAATTACTTTGATAGCTATCAGCTATAATGAAATGTAGGAAAAGCCTGGACCACTGATATCTTCCACAGTAGTATGTTCTTAAACAGTCATTAAAAAACTAAAGTCTGACATGACATATCCATTTAAAATTCTGCTCCACAGTAGCATAATGAATTCTGAAATTGCTGTGGCCTATATATCTAACTCAAGTTATTGTTTTATTTCCATTTTTCTGTTTCAACAGTTTAATGTTGTAAGAAAGCCACGGCTCAGTATACTGGATTATTTACAAGCCTGTGGAGTGCAAATGCCTAACACAGCAGTTCCGGAGAAATTTCTCCTCATACTAGCCAGGACAGGCATGCCAAATTGGAAAGGGCAGTTCTCAAGTGTATAGATCACCCCGGTCCATCCAAGTCCTGCCCAGGGACAGGATGAACCTCTGCTTACAGCCCACAGGTGGATTAATTCTTTCAATTAGGAGCCACTCAAATGCACAGGCAAGGAAAAGCAAGAGCAGTTCAAAGTGGAGCAAAGTGCTGCATAGCCTGAAGAGGATGAATGGTGTTTGAACAGACACCTGGGATGGCTTCTCAGTCAGTCCGCTGTCAGACTTCATGCAGAAACTGCATGCAGATCTTGGGCTGAACCTAAGGTTTGCTCCACTGTGGCTTTCGTGGAAACCAAGATCTTTGTCTGAGGCTTTAAATACAGCTGGAGACTAGGGGTTTTTTCTTCTCTGGCAGGAGAGCCACAGAGCTAGTCTTGCCCTTGCCCCAGGACACCTGCCTCTCCTACTCATGAGGACATCTTCCCCTAGGACCTCTAAAGGAAGAGAGCAAGGGCCAGGGCATGTTGGGTGACTGCAGTGGCTGCTGGGGACGTTCAATTCATCCCTCAGAGGAAATCACAGGGCCTGGGTCACTTCCCAGCTCTGCAAAGCCACACCACTGGAGCAAAAAGGAAAAAAAAAAAAAGTCTTCATAAAACAAATCCTACAGGATTTCCTTGCAATAATCCTCTGCCTGGGGTAGCATACCTGCACTGCTTTAGTCACCTGCTGTTCTGAGGAGCATAACTGCTGGGACAGCAGGAGGGCAGACTTACTCAGCTATTTCATTCACATATTCTGGGAAAAACAGAGCTGCCTCCAGGTACCCTGTCCAAGACAGGTTTAGAAGTGGAAGCTGAAATTCTCCCTAAGGTTCATGCTTTATTGTTGAATTTCAGAAATAAGTGGAATTAGTTCTAATTGCACTTGGACTACACCGCAGAGGACTTTTTGCCTCCATAAAGCTCACTGTGAAGCCATTGTAGTGATAGCTGGGATTTTCAGAGGGGTTGCATGATATAGCTCCGCGAAGTGCCTTTGAAAATCCCAGTCTAAACGCAAACAGCAACAGATGATCCCTCCAACTAATTCAACACTCTGCCTGTGACCTAGCTACAAATAGCAGTTCAGGAAAAAACAAAGATCTCCTTTACAAGATATGCTTGTGCCAATTATCTGATATAATCTCACCTCCAGAAGTAAAATAACTTTCCTTTCCCAGCTGATGTTCAATGTATGCCATAAAAAATTCCATCAGATAGTGGAAATTTGATATACTCTGAGACAACAGAGATCTCAGAGGGGCCAAATTCAGTCCCAGAATGGCAGTTGTTAGAAATGAGACCAGAATAAGAAAGGCCAGGTATTTTTAATAGTTACTTATTTTTGATTCGGTGTAATCAAGAGTGTTGAAAGAAGAAGTGTTATTTTATATAAGTGGTAAGGGAAGTGCCTGATACAGTGTTACTTCTAAATTAATTTTATCAGTTGACTCCTTTCTTCAAATTTCGAAAAGGTTGAAATATGAAGTTGTATTTCATGAACCCAGCAGGTCTTGCACTCAAGATACAGTGGGAGAAGCTGCACCTTCCTTGCTACTGTAGTGCCAGCAAGTGCAGGGCCAGCTCCCCTGCTCCTATGGCACCCTCACCCTTGCATCCTTGGCATCTCTGCAGCAGGACCAGACGCGGGAGAGCTCAGCTGAGAGATGAATCCCAAGCAGGAGGTTCAACACACTGCAGCCAGGCACAGACTTCTGCCCCTACCCACCCCAGCTGGGCCCAGCTGATCTGATTGTCTCTCTGTGTCAAACCAGCACCCAAGCACCCACTCTTGCTGCTCTAAAGAATGGGCAGAAATAGACAAGAGGTCAATAGCAGCATGTTCTTTGCACTAATTCATGCTAAAAGCTTTTCCTTATATTTTGAAAAGACAGTTTATATCTGAACTCACTATATGAAAGACAAAATATGCTGCTTTCAGTTATGTCACTGCCTGATATGGAGGAAAGCACAGATATTAACAAAGAGCCACAGCAAAGCATTGAGTGCATCTGAATTCTTTGTGTATAGCTCAGGCTTTTCCTGCCTCATAGTGACAGGATCAGGGAAGAATTTTCTGTGACTAATTAGGTTTTAACTTGCCAGAGAGAACATGGACATTGGCAGTCTATTGTATAATACTGAAGCAAAGTTTGAACTAGATTGAACTTAATTTCCTTTTCACTGAAAGGAAAGAAAGATTAATGAAATATCCCCAAATCCATCCTGTTAGCTTTTATTAAATCAGCAAATGAAATTTAACCTCCAATTCTGTTATAAAATCTTTTCCTGTAGATTAAGTTTCTGCAAACATAAATGAAATAGACATACTCTCCTCTGAAACATTTTAGATATGAAAATTACATTACTTCTATCAACATCACTGTTACTTTAGGCAAATGCCATATTAAGAAACAATTACTTCTTGTGTTTCTTTTCACAATGTTACGGAGATTTTATTAAATGCCAGAACTTTGCTAGTTGTTTCTGAAAACCTTTTGCTGATACTCCAACATGTCGTTGCTCTTTCTGCCAATAGCACAGAGTCAACCCTTCAGGAATACAGAGCTTTCTTTTACTAGTGTTATACTTCTCATCTGAGGGACTCTAAGTCATGTTCCTCTCTCGCATTCTCTATTGCTTCTCAGTTCTAGTTATTGTATTAACACCCTGGCTTACTCCTCTTCTAAGCATCTCACTGAAGTCAACAGAGCTAGTTACATTAGGAAAAGCCAGACCCCCTCTACCCTGAAGAGGTGAAGACAGGTACTAGCATAGGGCTCAATAAGTTCTCAGATGTTCTTCATGGAGAATGAGCCAATCAATCAACTTTCTTCCCTAAACATGTTTCCAGTCATAACTTTTATTGATCAATGGAGGGGAGATCTACCTGGAGCATTCATAACTGCATGGTGAAGTCAGCGCCTTAGAAGCTATTTACCTGCAAATGTTTAAACAAATGGACTGGGGAGGCTTTGCTATTTCTCACCTGGTAAGTGAAGCAGAACTGTAAACATGAGCATAAATGAGCACATCCTGCATGGGGAATGCCCCAGACCTGCTGCCTGCAGACATGGCCCTCATGCTGGTGAAAGGTGGGAACAGGAGGCTCTGAGGGCTCTTTCGTGCTGCTGCAATAGTCAGAGCCACGTGGTGCCTTGCCTCCAAGGATGAGGTCCTGCTGCTCCTCCCAGGTGAGTGCTCCCACCATGCCAGACAGGCCCTGCTGACACTGAGCCTTTGGAAACACAGGGCACTGCAGGGGGAAAGATGTCGCTGCCATAGAAGTGAAAACATTAACACTGTTTACGTCAAACTGCTAGTGCTCAGTACTATACAAGACAATATGAAACTCTATAAAATATTTGCAATGATTGCCAAGAAAGTAGACGCTGCCAGTACTCCAGAGCACATCCTCTGGAACTGATTACTTCTAATCCTTTAGAAAATGTATAAATAAAATGATGCCAAGACTGATGGACCAGCCAGGGCACCTACTCATGTTTCTAATATATTGCTTTCCCTCCACCCCCTTCCCTTCTCTGTACAAAATACTCTCTTTTTTCAGTAACTTAAGTTGACAATCATCAAAAGAAATCAAACTGTATATAAATGAACATTCTGAAGCATGCCACAGTACGTCAGAAACTATTGAAATCTACTAGAAGTCTCCAAAACAAGTATTTAAATCTTTTAGTAATGCTTTAGTAGAGTGATTATTTAACTTACTAGCAAGAATGCATTTAGCAAGAATACCAGAGGCGTTTACCCTTAGTATTAGCTACTCAATCACATAGCCTAATCCCAAAGGCCTAATCTGTGTGTTAGTGGGAACATAGCAATTATCTACATTCATTAGAAATTAGAAAGGGGGAAGGTGGAGGAGAAAACCTCAATGGGTGGATAATTAGTTTCACATACTCCCATTGTTTGCATGAGGCCAAATCCATATTGCCATTGAATTCAAAGGAGCTTTTACTAGACTGTCCTGCCTTTTCTTGCCATCCAGACCACCAGCTATGATCATCAGGGCTGCTTGCCTTAGCTGAGGAGGCACAAGCTTGTTCTAGCCTTAAATATATTAGAATGGTCTTTCTTTCTCATAAGTGTCTAGTAAGCTAGAGTAAGTGGATTTCAATAGCCTGCTTGTTGGGAACTGCAGCTGGTGCCTGCTTTGGGTTCTTTATTTTGTGCTTAACACAATACTGCTTTAGAACAGATGGATTTAGCAAAGCCTGCTAAGATACTAAATACGAATAGGGTGTTCTTAAAGCAGCTGGACACAAATTGGGTAAACATATAATGGAAGACCATTTCTTTTCTTCTCCATTCCCTAATAAACATGTAATGATTTATCATATAGCTGGAGAACTGACATTCCTCTCAATGGAAAGGTAGTGTTACGCTTCACTATGAGTCATTTATGTTTAATCCCAGATAGGGGAAGAGAACAGGCTACTCTTGCAGCCCTATTTCTGCAAGCTCATTATAATTACAGCTGTCCTGAAGCTGAAGAATTCAGACATATTTCATGTCTCCAAAGTTTTACTGTAGCCTTTTGTAGCAGCAGATCCATGTTCATTCTCAGTCAATGTAGTAATAAGATGTTCTGTGGTATTCTATACCCTTATAATCCTCTCTTTCTTACGCCAGAAATTGGTGAAACCAGTCTTTGGACTTGTTCAGTCGCTCCAAGTAAACTATGCAAGATCCATCGACAGATATCTATCCTAAGGTCAGGGTCAGAGACTCTAAATAGAGTTGTTCGTTATCAACACACCATAAATATAAATATTAACTTCTTCCTAACACAAAAAGTTTGGCAAATGCTTGCAATTCTCTTTCCTTTGGGAACATGCGTTGAAAGAAGACTCACTCCTAGGTCAGCTGTCAAAGTCTATATACAAGCAGAAAAAATCCAGCTTGAGCACAACTGATTACTGAGTCTGAGGTGTAAAACAAGGTTTCCTCCACACGCGAGATTCGCATTCTCTGTTCAGTGTAACAGTGATCTTTGCAAGGCCTCTGCTCCACAAGGCAAAGGGGAAGTGCTGGCATAAGAGGAGGTTAGGACCACACAGGGTGTGATGGATCTATACACCAGGATGTTCATGAAGTGTTTGGTGCCAGCTGCATTGTGACTGCAGAGATTACCTGAAAGTCTCTCTGAAGACACTTTCTTTTGAGAGACAGAAAGGACTTCAGCTTCTGGATCCATCTACAAATGGATTCTCAGATATGGCAAAGGCCAGTTACTTCAATTTTGCGGTAGGTAAAAGTAGTGAGAGATGGAGGAATCAAAAGGTTGCAGAACATTCCCATGCTGCACAGATGCTAAAGGACCACTTCTCCATGCACACCTGGGTACTGCAATGCTCAGCATGACTCTGTGGTGTGTGAAAATTCGAAAGATATTTCATCTGCAATTTTGTCTGCTTAGTGACAAAAAATGTAAAATGGGAAAAACCAGAACAAATTCTAGCCTTGAAGTCATTCTCAGATAGACATATGGGAGATTTTATTTTTTTTTTAATGTATGTAAGATGTTTAGATAATTCAGTTTGGAAGAGACCTCGGAATGTTATCTAATCCAGATTCCTAGTAACATCCCTACTGCACAGACACTTGTACCTTCCTTTACGTAGAGAAACACCTTGCAATGGGGAAACAAATAGTTAAGAGCACAGCATTACCCCAAGATTCTCTTTTGCTGGAGTGATGTTTCTGTAGTTAAAACAGGCAGTAAAAGGCCTGTAATGAAAAGGAGATGCAAAAGTGTTATAGTTAAAGGCTGAGACAAGAATTTATTGGGGAGAACTATCTTTAGTAGAGTAACTAATTTATAATGAAAAATCTGACTGATATCTCTTTGGAAACTCTTTACTAGGAAACTACTGGAAACAGATCCGCAAAGCAGGAAGACAGAATCCTTTCATGCATCCCAAAAGCAAATACCATTTGCATGGCAGAAAACAGAACTTGAAGATGCTTCCTGGAAAAAATGCAAAGAGCTTACTGAGAGCTTCTTTCCAAGATGTGTATTCTTACTTCCCCGCTTTCTGGGTGGTGGTGGTGGTTCTGCTTTTTCATGTACCAACTCAGCCTCAGACACAAACTCATTATTATGTAAAATGCAACATCCAAACTCAGAATCTAAAACCCTACAATCTTAAAATCCAGCATATGGAAATTGTAAATAGGCAGTATGGTGTAAAAATCTGTTTTCATCTCCATCTGCCAGCAGCTGATGCCCAGAATTAAAAAGAAAAAAAAGGAAAAGCTTTGTTCATGTGCCAGCCTTACACCAAAACAATTTCCGAAGAGTCATCATCTGTTCCAAGGGAGGCTACTGATAGTTTTATTCAGAAACCTTTCAAAGCACAACTTCAGCAGCACGAGAAAACAAATTTAAAGAATTCTATTAAATGATTTTGTTCTTTCTATGGGCATGGAAAGAAAACCACAGACACTCATCTTGTGACTACTGCTTATTTGTTATATAAGACAGGAGAAAAGTGGTTCCTTCTCCTGCTGGTGGCTCATCCTTAAGCAAAGCCAACAAGGGTAGGGATGGAAACACTGCATTTCCTAAAACCATGCATCTGAGTAGGCCATGGGAGCCATCACCTAAAGAGTTTTGGAGACTCAGCTAAATGATGGCAAAAGGGAAGCTCTGGGAGCAGTGCAGGTGGTTCTGCTGCATGGGACTGCATGACCATGAGGCACAGAGGGAGTGCAGCTTGTGGTGAGATGGAGAGGAGACTGTGGGGCTGGGGACAGGCAGCTCAGGGAGAAGGAAGAGATTTTGCTGGAAAAGGGAAGAACTTGGTCAAGAGATAGCAAAGACTTTCAGAGTTAAGGTAAGAGAGAGACCTCATTATGAGGAACCTCTATCTCTGGTTCACAAATCTGCCTTAAACAGTAATACTGTGGCAAAGCTATTGTTTTGAGAGGCTTTAAATTACAGCTGCTCAACATATCTATCCAACTTCTATTGTAAGCATGCAAAGTAATGCACTTCAAGCAATACCTTTCTACCAGTAGCCTGGGCTGAATATATTTCCAATAGCCTAGGCCCAAGCAGTAAAGACACCATTGTAAGAACCAGTTAAAAGTACCCCATAAAAGAACAAATATATGAGCCTCCAGAGTTACACTGCTACAAGACATACAGCGTTAAAGGACAAAGTCCAAGATTACGAATATCTTTGCTATAGCTGTGACCACATTGATAATCTCATTTAGTGCTTAAAAATCTCTCATAGGTTTTTAGTTAAACTTCAGAGGATCCAAGTGATGGTTTTTGCTGTTGCACAGTATATGTTTACCACGAGATTAGTTCTGGTCGATTGACGTGCATGCAGTCAAGCCAATTCAGAGTGTTCTGCTCACAAGGCATGCAAAGTCTGCTTGTACCGTAGCATACTGCATCCACAATTAGCTGTCATGAATTTATTTTCAGGGAAGGATTACCTACTTTAATTATCTTTACATTATAGCGCCAGGTGAACTGTTTCAGCAATTATTACATTTCACTCAAACCTCACTCAGTCCAGTTTTAGAAATTGACTAAGATGGATATTAGCCTGCTTACCTAAGAAAATGAGGCTTTTGCAGTTATGCTGCTTCCATGTGTATCTGTCTATATGTCTGAGTGTTCTTGCCTTGGAACTTTTGATCCCTTTAGCAAACTTCAGCTGAACTTTGCAGAGGTGGAAGGTCTCCAAGATACTACTTCCTGAGTTTCATGCAAACAGGCAACCCCCCCCTAGTATTTTCCTCACTGTGAAAAAAACTGCCTTATTGTTCAATAGAAAACTTACATAAGAAACATAATTTAAACACCCTCAGTCACAAGAAATATTTCATATGACTACAGGGTATTTCAGGCTGGCAGGGTCCTCAGGAGGGCTCTTGTCTGATACCTGGCTGAACACAAGGCCAGAACTGGTTGCCTGGGGCTTTGTCCAGACAGGTCTGGAGAACTTCCAGGGGTGGAGACCATAAAACCTCCCCAGACGTGTCCCACCACTTACTGTCCTCAGAGGGAGAAAGTGTTTCCCTGAACGCCTCTGGTTCCAATGTCGCCTCTTGTCCTCCCACCATGCAGTGCTGAGCAGAGCTTGGCTCCATCTTCTCTATGGCCTCCCTGCAGGTACCAGGGGGCTGCTATGCAAACCCTGGTCCCACAGCCTCTCCTCAGTCAGTCTGTTCCAGCTTACTGCTCACCACCCCTGTAGGGCCTTTCCCACAGCACTGCCCAGGCAGCAGTGCCAGCCCAGGTCACTGCCAGGGGTCTGCCTTCCTGGGGCAGAGCTGTGCCTTTGCCCTTCATTGAAATGCCAGAAACGTTATGAAACACAAGCTGCTGGCCACCCTGCTGCTGGTGTCAGAGCCTGGCCATGTAGGATTGTCCAGCTGTGCTAAGCTGCAGCCAGAGTCCAGTGGCTTTCCAGCACACTAAGAGTGATACAGGACATCTGCTCCCAAGCAGTTAGCTAGGCTGGCTCTCATCCCTGTGGTCAGAGCCACAGCATGGGTCTATTTTAATGTCTACTTATTTTAAACATATTTTGAAGGCAAAACTTTGCCTTCACCACTTGGCAGGGTCTAGGAAAGGGACAAACACCAGCTCTTCTTCTGCCACCCTGCCTGTGCAGGACTGGACACACACTAAGATGCTTTTTTCCAGGAGTAGCCTGTATTTCCCAGAGGTACAGGCCAAGAGAGGAAAGAAGGAGGTTCCAGACTCAGAGCAAACCAAAGGAAGCCATAGTTCATAGAACCTGCAGGTAGGTAACTGCCAAAAGTTAACTCAAGTTCAAATAGCAACTGGATAAAAGTTACCATGTGATGTGGCCTCTGTCTCAGAGAATCTCTAACACAAGTATCACTGGGGAATATTTTTGCCTAGTTTGTATACATGCACTCCTTCCTAGATACCTATGGTTGGTTACTACCAAAGATGGGGTACCAAACAGGGTAGGTACCTAGCACTGATCTGACACAGAATGACTGTTCCTATGCTGAGACAACATAGAGGATTCCTGCAGGCGGGCCCCCTGAAGTGCTCCTACGACTGAAGTGCCCCCTTTATGTGCTCCTATGCCATCTCTTTCTCTCCCACACAGCTCCTGGGAAAGATGACCATGCCAGCAACCTCTTAAAATTTATTCCCAGCAGAGACACATGACACAGCACAGAATCACACCACTATCCATTTAACTGGGGTTAAAGCTTCATTTCCACCCAGGCAGAAAAGATCCTAGAAATTGCTCAGTTTCAAATGGGACCAGGAGCCTGTCTGTTCAGTGGGCTATTTCTCACTGTATCAATGCTTTCTTTTAAATACGTGTATCAATGACTTGCTGAAAAAGCAAGGCTATTTGACATTGTTTGGAAGTTCAGGCTGTCTTCAAGGCCCTTACCTTCAATTCACATGTTGTAAGCCTTTTGAGTCTGGTATTAATAATAAATATTATTGCCGTGCATCCTTATTTTTTGCTTAATTAAATTACAGAAAATGTAATAGCCTTATGAAAACAATATATGAGTTTTCAAACCTAATTAACATTATACAAGTGCACAGGTCACTAAAACAGTTGTTTTATCTGGAATCCTTCCATGCAAACAGATAAAAACAAAACTACATTTAATCCAGCAACTCCAGTTGAAAGTTAAATCAAAGATAACTAGTTCTTGCCTAGGGGTGCAGCCTTCCTGGTAATAAATGTTTTCCTCTTTTAATGATTTTAGAAAAAGAGAAAGAGATATCAGAACCCTATCAAAGAGTTTAAAGGATGTCCAAGTCAGCCATGACCAAGGCTTAGCTGTTAGAACAACCCTCTATCACCAAGGAGAAAATCAACCCAGATGTACTGTGTTGTTTTATTAACTTAACAGAAAGTTTCACGTTTAAGGCGCAGTCACCCATTTCTCCCCTTCCCTACCTTGGTATCTCTTTTATACCACCCCTTATCACCCCTAGTCTGATCCCACAATTGTCTTGGGGGTATAGTGTAAGTAAGCAGATGTTCTGCATCCAGTGGCAAAACCTGTGGCTTATGTTTTACTCCAATTTTATATTTTCTTGAATATTCTTCAAGTGTTGCCCTGAAGGAAAAAAAAAAAAAGAAAGCAAGCTGGATAATGGCAGCAGAGCCATTTTTAATTCAGGCCTGGAGACCTGCATTCAGCAAGTGGTTTATTGCTCCCAGTACAAGAAAAGGCGATTCCCTCATTTCTTGGAAAAGGGAAAAAAATTACTCTGGTATCCAGGATGTCACGTGTCTGCCTACCCACAGGCATTTGTCTGTCCATCAGCCAAGGCGAAATAACTGCCCACTCACAAGTAGACAGTGCTGTTTGACAGACATCAAGGCTGATTCATCAAAGGACTAAAGCAGACAAACATTTTCTCTACAGCAGTTGAAAAAGCTCCCTCCTACCACAACCTTGGATGATGTTCCTGCTCCTGTAGAGCCGCTCAGTGTCTCTGCAGCTCTACAGCCAGTGTGTCCTCCTCACATGTTCATGCTCAGCTATGCTGACAGTTATGTCACAGGAGGACTGTGTTGGATAACCTTCACCCTCAGAGGGGATTCCCTTGGATCTTCCATGGATTAAGTCAGAACAGAGGGGCGAGCACAGGGGCAGAGGTGAAACCATACAAAGGAAAAGCTTGAAGGCTTACATCCCTTGAGTACAATATGGCAACCCAACCAGGTGAGCTCAGAAAGCCAGTCTAGCTGCCTGGGTACTTTGGGGCTTGAAGAAACCTTCATTTTAAGTGCAACTTTCAGGAAAACAAAGCTATCCAGTAGCTCAGATACACATCAATCAAAGCTGAGTTTTAGCACCAGAAAAAGACAGATGTACTTGGGGTAAACAAATTCACTGATGAGTACCTCCAGTTGTCAGGTTCAGCACGCACTGGCAGCACTGAGGTGAGGGCATGGCAGCTAATGGCTACACTTGGTCAAAACCAGGACTGGAGCAATAGGAGCTAGGCTTCCCAAAATTACTCCGTAGCTACAAAACCCAATCATTAAGTGTGACATCTGCTCTGGAGTCCTCCCCAGGCTGGTTTGGTTTAGAAGAAGAAGAAGAAGGTTTAGACCCATCTCTCTCTTGCATCACAACAGCCCAACCACCACCAATGCAGTGCTTCAGGCTGAGTTCTGGAGAAACAGCAAACCTGGTTTCTGGCCCCTGCCTGCATATTTATTCATTTGAAAATGCCATTGCAACAGCTGTACAAGCAGAGCAGGAGGAGATGCGGAACTACAGAAGGCACATGAAAAACAACAAGGTGGTTGGTGACAGCCAGCATGGCTTCACTAAGGGGAAATCCTGCCTGACCAAT
>JARCZZ010023642.1:0-27528 GCA_030323915.1 Brotogeris chrysoptera | reverse complement strand
GGTGAGCGATTGTATTCCCTTCCCTTGTACTTCTCTTGTCATTATTATTACTGGTGGTAGCAGTAGTGATTTGTGTTATATCTTAGTTGCTAAACTGTTCTTATCTCAACATGTGGGATTTGCGTTCTTTTGATTCTCCACCCCATCCCCCCGGGAGTTGGGGGGAAGAAAGACAAGGGGAGTGAGTGATTGAACTGGGTGAGTTATAGTGGCTTAAACCATGACAGTTTCATTCAGGGAGGACATAGCAATAATGAAACCTATCAAATACAGGAAAAGTTGTGAAATATATAACAAAGTCCAACAAAGCTCCTCCTTCATAGCTATGTTTCTGTTCCGAATACAAAAGGCCTGGCTGAGATGTCCCCACAAGGATGCAAGCTGTCAGTAAAAGTGATAGTTAAGAAATCCAGTACACTGATGTAACAGAAAACTTGCAGTATTGCAGTTGCACACAGTTTTCACTGTTTCTGGTATTAAAAATGAATTAATTCTTATATGCTGATCTTATAAAAAATACATTGTATTTTCTGGAAGAAAAGTGTGCCTTATCTCCAGCAGAAAAACAAGGTGAATACCTGCAGGCTATAATGGCGTGAACTGTGTTAGCTGTGTGCTGGATAGAGGGCTGTGATGTCTCTTTTGCTTCTGCTCTTTCTAAAGGAGAAGTCAAATAATCCTTTCATTTACCTGGCATAAAACCCTACCAGCTTCAAAGAGATTTGTGCTGCACACAGATCAAAGATGGATGCAGTTACTTGGCAACTTCCAGCATGCTCATGGCAGCAACAGAATATATTCTCTGCAATCGCTGATAAGTCAAGCCCTTGTTCTGGAACACATACTCTTTGCTTCACTTGTTCTCATACCACCTGGCCTTTGTGTTCCAACTTGCTCTGGTCCTCTGTGCTATAAAATGATTTATTTCACAGACCTGTGTAGTACTTTTTTGAGAGCAACATCTTTGTCTTTTATCTTCATGGAAATTCAGAGCCACAACTCCTTTATTTTGGCCCACAGGTATCACTTCTCAGAAGACCACCCCTACAAGACATTACTGAGCCAGTAATTCTCAGTAATGAAAGAGCATTAGCCTTAAATGGCTTGCATAAGAAGTACACAGGTCAGAGTTGCAAACGTTGAACTCTTATTTGCCTTCATAAACCTCCTGGAGCTCCCTCCATATCACCAGCTTGAGGGTATCAGTGAAGCCCTTGGAAAAAAGCTGTGCAGATGTCATGCTGGAAGTCACCACTGGAACTCTGGGCATTTTGTTGTACTCTAAAGTCATGTTCCATGCACACTGAGAACTTGATAAGCTGGACAGAGCCCCTATAGGGGATGCTCTGGTTTCCTACTGGCCACCATATCATGCTGCTGCAAGCAAATACTGTGGTGTCTGGCTGCCTGAACCAGGCAGGATGTGGAAAACACAGATGACAGCTTCGGGGAAGGGCACTAAGAGCTGTCACCAGCAGCCCCAAAAGCAGGACCCAGCACCAGCCAAAGTCTTGCTTGACTTGTGCACATGCTCAGCCTGAGTACAGGCACAAACCAGGCTGGGCCAGACTCTGCCATTCCCTGGGGATAAGTATCAAGCATGGAGCAGTCACAGTTTATTATTTGGGTCCATTGCAGTGGGCCATACCAGTGGTGCTCCTCCTGACGGTCATACTTGAACCAGCACTCATGCCTCTGCACACTCCTCTGGGGCCTCCTACAATGCCTCTTTCCCCTTTTTGTCCTCTGCTCAGTACTGATGTTCCACACTAGTCACCAAGGACTTGGCCATGTTGTTCCAGAGCCCCAGTAGGTCACTTAGACATCTGCCTCTCAGTAAGGGATTTTGTTGTTAGAAGTCACTCTGTAGCTCCTAAATACAGTTTTCCCAAGGCCTGAGTCTGTCTTGGATGCTTCTGCCTCTTGTTTGTGCCCTCCTTGGCAGCCCTCCCCATAGGTTGGTTTCCATAGATGAAACCAGGCATGGAAGAGAAAGCAGAGCAGAAGGTACTGATGTACCTGGGCAGAAAGGTACTGTCTGCTGGATTACTGTCTGCTGGATAAGGGCACATCTGTCTCCAAAGCAAAGCAGTTTCCCCCTGTGAGGGCAGATGTGCCTCTTCTTTGGCAACCAAGACCAGCAAAGGAAGGGGTGCACAGGGGAAAAAAGCTGGCAACATGATGAGGATGAGTTAAAGGTCCATGGATCAGCAGCTTCCCATCACCAATATCCCATCTCCCACACTTGCCTGGGTACAAGGCACTGGAACAAATCATTATACTTGATGGTCCTTGAACTGGATGAGGACACCACATGCTGAACTTAGCAGCGGAACACTGGTAAGAAAGTGTGGGGAAAAGCATTAGATTATTAAATACTATTAAAGACTATTAAAGAAAACCTTTTTTTTCTATATAATCAATACACTCACTGGAACGCTATACATATTTCCAGAACTGTAACAGAGGACTGGAATGACAGCCTCAAACTTTTGCCTTAAAAAACACAAGCAAAACAGTAATGGATTTCTATCTTTATTTTTTCTTTTTTTTTTTTTCTTTTTCTTTAAGGAAAGTATTTTATTTTTGTGCCTCAACAGATGGAAGTCATAACTTTGTTTCAAATAAGACAATTAAAACATAGAAATCAATTACAACAATGTACTTCTGAGCTTTTATTTCTTCACTTAAGTAACTGACAATGAAGAAGGACACAGACAATAGGGCTGTAGCAAAACAGTGTTACAATTAAAATTGAGTTCTATGAAAAACAATTACAATAGCTGTTGAAAACCCAGAAAGGGTTCATCTTTTGAAACAAACTGCATTTTAGGAAAGTATTTGTGATGAAATGAGGTGGTTTGTAGCTTTCTTTTTTTGAGCAAGGGGAGAGGAGAATCCTTATATTATAAATCTGGAGGGGGCATTTTATCACACTGAGAAAATAATTTCCTCATCAACTTTTAATTCTTGCACCGTAAAGCCCACCACAGCAAAATACTTGTGGTTGCCTTTTTTTTTGTTTGTTTGTTTGTTTTCTTCTTTTTTTTTCTTTTTCCTGTTAATGCATACCCTCCTCCTTTTTGCAGTGCTTTCTGTTTCTGCTTCAGTATTTTAGGCCTGAAAGGATAAACTGATCTCTCACATGCCTTTTTATGTTCAGTTCTCTAAGATGGCATGCACACCCAGCAAGTATTCCTTTCCATTCTCACTGGCTCGAACACACACCTTCCAGTGTCTTGAGCTGATATCAGTCTTGAATGACAAAATGGACATATGTTTTCTAATCTTCTTTACCAGGATCAGTTGTTATTTTCAGTTGTGTCAGACAGGCCCATACCTCAGAAATAGTTCCCAGTAGCTGCAGGATGTAAGACAGTAACTGCCAATTAAGTACCAAATGTACTTCACTGAAATACACCGCAAATTCTTCTGACCTCAGCGCTAAAGTAGAAGCAGAGAATGGGAAATTTCCAAGTGTTTGGCTCATGTATAAGCAAACCAATCTTGATTAAAAGATGAAGTTGGCCACAATTCAGCATTCTGGCAAATAGAGTAAAAGAGTGTCAGGACAAATTCCCTATGATAAACACTGGCAGCAGAAATTTGAAAAGTAGATACTTTATCTATTAAAGAGTTGGAGAATCTGTGGAAATACTGGCTTGCTTTCAATAAACATGGATTAGAGAGCAGAGAAACTATGTGACCTGTTTTTGGTAGTCTTGTAGAAGGACCAAATAGAGATGTTTTTGTAGTAGTAGTAGCCTGAGTGCTTGGTGTGACACTTGACAATCTGACAATTGATGTGTGGCTTGCATTCATTTTGGCATCTCTCATCTATAATCAAAGGCAAAGAGAGAAATCTTCATAGATTCTTTAGGAGATGAATCATGTTTTTCAAGCATTGCAAGCCACTAATTAAATGAGACATTAAGAGGTTCTTTCATGCAATATACCACTGAACTGCAAAAGCTGACATTCTAGTTAGTATGCATCTCATGAGAATTTTCTTTCATTCACTGCCACTGCTCTGCAAGAGCATCTATTCTTCAGCCATTGGAACTTCTGACTACAGGACAGTCCACTGCTGTCACTGCATTGCCTTCATCTTCTAGAGTACTTTGGACAGCAGAGATTGCATTTCTTCAAAAAAGGTTCTCTTTGATAGCAATATATTTTGCCACATACCAACCTACATGTGAAATTGCCATTCTCTCACACAGGCATGGGTGAACCATAACTCATTGACTTTATAATCCTTAGGGAAATGGCAGAATCCTCATTTTGAAAGGTAAATACTGTTACTGTATTCTCCAGAGGCTTAAGAGTCCCAGGATTTTGACTGCAGATCAGAAATCCTGAGTTACAACCTTCTGCTTGCATGACTAGCTGACAGCCATGCCTTCCCCAAGTAAGACAATGCTGACCTGATATCCTTTAGCAAAATGTGTAAGCCTGCCCAACTCATGAAAGTCAATATGAAATTCTGTATGGTCCATTAAAAAGCAAGCTTTTGTACAAGTCAGAGGGTTGTATTATCTCTAATCCATTTGCATGTGAAAGAAAAGTATTATCTGTAGTGCATTAGAACTGATGTACTATACAGATGCACCAAAGGTTTTAGCTTTTTAAGACAAGATGTTGCTTGGTTTCAGTGATAGTAATACTTTATGTAATGGATTTAATCTATTAGTCTTTTCAAATACAGCAAAGAGCTCTCGTAGTAATAGATTAATTCTTTTATCATTGTCTTCCTATAATAAAATAAGTGTGCTCTCCATCACTTGTGCTTTTGAGTTATATAAACAGGAAAGTTATTGGAAAATAGCTCAGAAAAATATAACTTCCACTTAAGGACTGATGAGGTAAACAATATCTTCCAGCTGGTGATTACAGCTTCAACTAGCTGAGTGTATTCCCTAGCTGTTAATTAATAAACCAGCTCCTGCAAACCCAAATAATTTCAAAGTTACTTAGACAAAGTGCTAAGTACCAGTGTCATGTAATTTTTAATGCAAGCTTTGATTTCTTTTCTTTGCTACTATGCAATCCTCTATTTTACTAACTTTTTACTGTGTTACATTTCCCATCGAGTACTAATGTTGAAACTTATCTTTCCAAGAACAGAGGCAAAATTAGAGCCTTTCATGGGGAATCTCTTGTATCTGGGAAAGAAGGAATTCAGACCAATTCTCCCAGCCCACTAATGAGTCTGTAGAAAATAAGGTACAGTTCTGATCAATAACTGTGTTTCTTAAACCAGTAGCCGCAGATTTATTCACAGTTTCCCAGCATGATTCACCAGCCTCTGCCCTAGTCCAGATAGTGCAGGAGACTAATAAAGCCCTTTTTTATAGCATGTCATCTACTGCTGTATGTACAAAGGTTTTATGGTGCAGAAAATTCACTGTGAGCATTCCCCCATGAGAGAATAACTCTTGCTGTGAACTGAGTTTATTTATTGGTAAATAGTCCTATTTCCCATTTCCCACTACTTTTTTCAAATAAAAAATATTTAACCCAGGCATTTCTTAAAATAACCTTTGGATGCCAAGATCTGTTTATTTAAAGGTTGCTGTCTTATCCAATATAGGGCTACTAACTGTGAGACAAATCTAGATTGGATCTGTGAAAGTACAAATATTCTCAAAAATTTGCAGATGTGCTTTAGAAAATTCAGAATTATTTTAATGAATTTGGCAGTGACTGCTTGATGTGATGGTGTTTTTCTCTACCCAGTTATCATGGAGATTAGTAGTTTCTTCTATATTAGATCCTGTGATTTAGGAAGAGGTTCCACCTCTTGAGATAGTAACAGGTAGTCCAAAAGAGAAAATTGAGTTACATAAAAAAAATCTAAAACTTAAGGTGGAGTAATCTTTAGAGAAAACAAACTCAGTGCAAACTCAATGTTTCCAATGCAGTGGTAGGAGCAATGGCTCCTTTTTCATGTCATACTGAAGGCAATACTGTAGAATACACCAATCAAATTACAAAACTAAAAGGAAAACAAAAGAACATGAAAATAAAATGGATTCTTAACATAATATACAGTTGATTTTAACCTATGGATTCATTGCATTTGACATTCTACTGCAGAAGAGGGTACAGTGGTGCATGTTAGCCAAAACCTTTTGGAGGTGCCAAATGCAAATGCAGAAGGATGAAAGAGAGACACACAGAAGCACACACAAAAGAGCTCAGATTCAGTCCCTGTCTGCATCTGCTCCCATCAATCCAGCTGGGAATCCAGCCTCTTTGTTTCCTGAGGTAGCAATAACAACTTTGTTTTCCCCTTCTAGTGAATAGGACCCTGATTTAGAGGATAATGGGCTCATGGCTGATAAATCTTATTTCAGATGATCCCAGATTGTATAAGTAAAATCCTCTGTTGGTGGAAGTACCTAGCTGTGGGAGAATGGGAGTAGCAATAGTTTAGTTTATGGCCTATGTCCTTTTTCAAAACTGATCTCTGCCATAGATTTGGTGGGTTGTTGCAAGCCTCATGGGTTTGGAATAGCTTTCAAGCTCAATAGAATCTAATTTCCACCACTTAATTTTTCTGGTGCAGTTACAGTGGAGTTTGAATACTGGTGATTTCCTTAGGAACCATGTTTCAGATGCAAATTCTCAGTACTGGTTGCTTTCCAAGTGACACACAGCTGGGGAAATCTACCTTTCTCCTGTGCTCTCCATGTTGCTAGCAAGTGGCAGCTTTTTTTTCTTCCAGCATTAACTTAATTGTTATCCCCATCAGTTATCTGTATACACTGTGCAAGTGAAAGAGAGGGACAAGGCTGACTGATACTTTGCATGGATAATAAATCCCAAACCACATCTGAGTGGGACCTAAGTATTACTCTGTGTCTGATGGCTCCATGCAATGAACGGGGATGAAAGTGAGTAGATCAAAAATACCTGCTGGAATCTTCTCTGACTGTACTGGTTTATAATCTCAGTTCAAGAGTTGTGTGTCTGAGCAGATTACCTGCTTTGAAGACTTAGCACTGAAGACCTTGGGTCTGATGCTGAGATAATTGTATTTTTGTCATTTTAGTTTCTTCCACTACCCGTTGGAAGAAAAGCAATCAGCTACAATAGGAGAAACAATGTACATTTTCTTCACTTTTAGCAGTACATTTTGCCACTCCGTGGAATTATTTATTCATGTTTCATTTTGGATAAGTATGATACACATCATGACATAAGCCCTAAAGTAACTTTTAAAATGACATTCAGGACAACTGTCTTGACAAACAAAGCTTTTTTTTTTTTCTTTTTTTCTTTTTTCTTCCACTCCCCCCATTATATTAGCATATTTTGCTCAAACATGAAGCGAACTTATGGACAAACCCAACTTGTCATGTGCTTCATGGACCATAACAGCAAGACTGTTTCATTTCCCATCCATACTTATGATCATATATATTAAAATAAATTACAACACATTTTTTTCTGGTTAACCTTGTCACCTTTAAAAAACAATATACACTTACTACTTGAAATAAGAAAAGAACAAAACAAATATAATTTTTTTTTTCCACACACAAACATATACATATGAACTACATGTGCTTGCAAATAGATTTCAGTAAGTGTGATGATATTTTAATATATATGCACTATGGCATTCCCTCCCTAAACAATGAGAGACTTGCTATCATATGTACGTGCCCAGAAGCCAACTTCCTACTGTATAGCTGTAAGCGCACCAGATTAGGGTGGTCATTTACTTTCTTCTTACACAGTGCTCAATGTAATGAAGCCAAAGTGTCATTTAATTTTATGTATCAAAATGGAGTAAGTGAACTCATTAACAAACAGTCGTATTTTGTTATCTGAAAGATCGATATTATTAACATGTGTACAAGTTGACAACCATCATCACAGCTGCCTTGAAATTTCAAGCCAGTGTTCTTGGCTCGTGCGAGGAGAGAATGTTGTTGCCTTGCAAATGCCACACATACAAACAGGCAGACTTCTTCAGGATTACACATTTTCTTTTTCGTATTTTTTTTTTCTGCTTCTCAGAATCTACGTTTTCACATTCTCCAGCTCAATAAGCAGTGGTAAATATTAAAGCAATCTAGACTAGAAAGTATGACACAAGGTGAGAAATAATTAAAGTGTAAGTTCTGTTTGTTTTTCCATTATAGACTTGCTTAGTAGAAAGAAAAAAACCTAAATTCCTTTATTAAATTTCTAGTGTAACCACGGAGTAAGAGATTAGAGAATGGTGTCAAGAGGATTTCTCCTGATTTATACTGCCTGTCTGCAGTTGAAAAACTGTTCTCAGTCTTTTGCTTCAAGACTTCTGCTTCATGATCATTTTGGTTCCATTTTGTACTCTTTTGTACTCTTCTACGATTTATTTGAATATGGATAAAGTATTCTTAAGTTTAAATAATGTGGAACATTTTCTTGACTATTCCAGCTCTTTCCTTATTCCACTGAGGCTATAAATACAGATTTTTGTTTCCATCTGGCCTTATATACAACCACCTGCTTCTAGTTAAAAAAAAGCAAAACCAAAAACAAAACCAAAAAAGGCTAAGACTCATTCAACCTGCAGATTGCTTTTGGCATGTAGGTATCTCAGTAGCAGCAACCTCACAGAAGCTGGTTTATTTCATTTGCAGGAGGAAGTTTGCCCAAGCTTTGTCTCCTTTTTTTATTCCTATTTTTGGCTTGAAGAGGATCTAAGATTCTACATTGAGGTCCAGATTCCAAAAGCCATGTGAATATGCAGTGAAACTAAACTGAATCCAGAAATCTTCATTTAGCATCACAGTCATTTGAAACTGAGAAGCGAAGGGGGCAGAGCTAGCAGACAGAAAAAGAGAGTATGTATCACTGAACCAATCGGCTGTGATTCTTCTAAGCTGCCAAGGGAAATTGAGTTTGTAATTCTTATTACAGGTGATAGAAACGGCATCCAAATTGCTTAGCTAACTTGAAAAATCTCATTGTTTCAGGGATTCTCCAGCAATCAGGCATTTTACCTTTTCCAAATGTGTTCCTTTAACTCCTTTTGGCACAATTAACTTTTAAATTACTGGATGAAAGTTTTCTTACTTCACTTTAGCACAAGGACAGTCACTTAGGATCCTAAAATGGGGTTTAGAAAGCATGTGCCCCACACGTTGTCTTATGGCAAAACTACAAATGAGCTGCAGCAGTCTGCCATTTCTAAGACATTGCTGATGCACTGGTTGTTTCATTTGAGAAGACCAGAGTTACAGTTCATGGAGGAGGGTCAGCCTGATTATGTGCTTCTTTCCCTGCTACTCCATGTCAAGCCACACTGAGAATTGAAAGGACAGGAATAGACATCAGTCGTCATGCTAGCCCCTGGTAGTACTAAAATCATTCAGGGGAAAAAGGGAACTAGCAAACTGGCCAGAATAGGCCAGAATAGGTTTCCTCTTCCTCACTTCTTCCTGGATGTTCATTGCTGGGGATGGAGGTGAAACTGTAGCTTATAACACAAATGTTACCCACTTTGAAGTAAAATGTATAATGATTTTCCAATTTATTACTGGCTAAGGACCCTTTTTTCACAGGATGCAGTAGCAGATGAGGCAAAATAAGTGTATGACAGCAGTTTCTTGGCTGTCATTGCTAGAAGCTGCTGTTGCCCTTGGGCATCCAGAAGCTGCTTTGCTACTGGATTTGAACAATACTTTGCCTTTTCATGGGTTAAATGTGTGCATCAGGCATGCACACATCATGAAAGTTTTTTGGGAAAAGTCCAGTATCTAGGACAGATATCTAAGCAGGGTGTAGGAAAGTCTATTTCAACATAACTGATGAGATTCAGTCGCAACATGGTATACATTCCAAAGTTTCTCCACACATAATTATTTTTTCTCCTATCAAAAGGTTTAAAAAAGACTTTCTATTAACTATTCAAGCTGAGTTCTTCCTGTGTCTCTTATGCTTCAACTACAATTTGTGGTGTTGAGGATGTAATGTGGTTTTCTTTCTTAATTTTCTTGTTGATAATATAATTGTTACCATTATAGGTGGTGCAATACCATGATGCAAGAAATAAGGGAAAAAGATACCTACTGTTCACGTAATAAAGGAAACCTTGAATGAATGACAATAATATCAACTTAATTAAAAAAAAATATTGTTTAAAGAAATATCTAATGGCATCAGCTTGTATAAACAATTCTCTAGGGGGCTCAAGGTCTCCTGCCTGATCTCAATTGTATCTGGAGCTGTTGACCCTGTTGGCACCATAAGGTTGAAGAGGGCGCATGAATGGTGAAGAAAGGGGAAATAGAGGGTAAATGCAGTCTCCTAGTCTGAATCCAACTGAGTGGGTGTTGTGGACGAAGCATTTCTGAAAAGAATGCTGCCAATTAGAGCAAAGCAAGAAGGGTGGGGAAGGGGGAAGAGAACCAGCTCAAAACCTAGAAACAAGGCTGAGATGGGGTGCTGCTTAGTCTTAATCCATCTTATACTATTGCAAACTCTTTTCTTAATACATTGCTGCACGGTCCTCTTTAGCTCACTTATGGGGAATCTGAGCACTTGTACATCCATTCATTATGAAAAAGGAGTACCAGCCTGTAGAAATGACCATCAAAATGTATTTGTGGGAGGCTCAGCACTGCTTTTACAGAAATTATTGACTAGCATACTGTGGTATCTGCTTTCTCAAGTCACTGGTGGTTTTGACATTTTCAGTTTTTTCCTTTTCTTCAGAACTATTGCTGCTCGTTAGAGTCTCATTGCACCGACTCACCAGAGAGTTCAGGCTTGGTCTTGTGCCAGAATAGGGGGCAGACAATATGCAAGACAGAGGTAAGCAAATACACTTAATTCCATTTTTTAGTGGCAGATATGCACTGTCCACCGTCTCATTGTATGATAGGGCATCCACGTGAGTCAGATGCCTCCTCACAACCCAGTTCTTTTCTTCTCCTGCAGTAAGATAAACTGTAGCATCTCCTTGATCTCTGGCAGAAAATAATGACTCCTTCAAGAGACAGAGTAGGCATTCAGCCATCCCCTTCTTAAAATAATTGTCACAAAGGTGCTTATATAGGTCTGACCCTGATGCTGTACTCCCTATTCATTCAAAACAGCCACAGTGAGCATGTGTCCCAAAAACACATATAAAGAAGACTATGTGGAGCAAGATAAAAGCTTGTCTCTGAGTCTTGCTCTTCTTACTTCTGTTAAGATATGCCATATGCCTTGCCAAGTCCATGGTGAAATAAATAGGCTACAAAAAGTAGAACATTGCTAGAGGCAGGAAGCAAACACTGATTCTTAAAAACCGAATACTGACTGAAATCAAGGCGATACACACAATGCTGACAGCTCTGCAAGGTGGTGCTCAGCAAGAGCAAGCGCTGATTTTCATCACCAGCACACATTTCACAGAAGTAACTAAGCGCATAGCTGCTCAGAAAACCTTGCAGTGCACTAACAATGCAATCACTTTTTAGAGTCATTCTAAGGGAATAGGGGAATTCAGCAATTCAAAATTAATCCTAAAAGCACATGTTTTCAATATTTCTTTTCAGATTTATTTTTTTTATTGTGTCATTTAATATGAATCAATCAGCTGCAACTGTCTAGAATTTAGGAGAATTTTTGCTTCTAACATTGATTTCAACATTTAACATGAAGTGACTGTGGGGGGCAATAGATTACTGTTTGAAAAAAAAATGACAATTACAAGGGAAAGGCACATGCAAATGTCTTCAATGGGCAGTTCAGAAACACTTTGTTTTATCCCCATTTGTTTCTTTAACTGCCCATATTAAGGTACACTAGAATTTTGGACTTCAGTGCGGTGGTTACTATATCGGCAAAAATAATTTCCCTGGTGTTAGAATTTAGTCAGGGGTTATTCCTTTTTATTTATGTTCTACAAATTGTCACAGAACAAAGAGGATTAGTCTCAAGCATCTCCATAAATCTCCAACTAAGTAGTTCAGAGCATAAAAAAAAAAGATGCAAGAAAACTCACTTCAAATTTAAAAAGCAACTGAAGTGAATAAAATTCTAACAACCCTTGCATCCTTCCTAGGTTGGCGACCTAAAATGGAGCAATGATGCAACCACAGATCAACCACTAAGAAAAGAGATTCTCAAAACTGCCTAGCCTTGAGTCCTACAGCTATGTCAGGGATACACCAGGGAAGTGCAGCTGGATTTTACTTTTGGCACTTTGCCCTTTATAGGAGTGGGAGATTTTTATTCTGCTTAGAAAATCTCTGCCAAAGATTGTGGATAGTGATTTTATAAAAGTCTATATCCCATTATAGATCAGCCTGACTTTGGTTTCAAAGTGCTGAAATTTAATTTTAAGATTGGATACAGGCTCTGAAATCACATTAATCTGAATGTTCTGTCGTATAATATTTTCATATTCATTTTGGCTAAACGTACATAGTCATTATTATCCTTATTCCTAGTTATGTCAAACTTTCATAAATTGTATGTTATCAACCACTTAGCAACAAACCTATGGCTCATAATTGCTGGAAAATCGAGAGGTGTCTGAATAACTCTGTATCGTCGCATTACTAAGAATTTCAAAGTAAGATCAGTAGTATCAACGATAAAGAATAAAGTTTCAGTTCTGAGCCTTTTGAGGATTTGCTTCGAGACATAAAACAAAACAAAACAAAAGGTTACTTCTACTGAACTAACATTCCACTTCTGTCTTCCCTCCATTAAAAAAGCTTCCTAAAACCTGGAAAAACTTGCCCCTCTTCCTCTAAGATACTGCCCCTGAAAGAAATGTAACCATATAGTTATTAAAATGGCATCAAGAAGAGCTAAGTAAGTAATCTGTTCTTGGAAATTAGCTTTGTGTTTATCTGTTATCTACAAATATACAAGATGAGAATGACTGTGGCTGGAGGTTCATTTATCTGGCAGTATGCTAGCCTTTTTGAGGCTATCGTGTTTTAAAACATTATTTTAGCTTTACGATCCCCGTATTATGCATGGACAACCGTAGTTTACTTGGCACTGGAGAAGAGTTCGTTCCTAGTAGCAGAGGATTTGTATGTTTTAGTTTACTTTTATAAATAGTAAGATGACCATATTTCCCAAAGATTATGCAGAATGCTTTCTTTCTTTTTGCCCAGTATACATTAACATTTTAGCAGTGGCTTTGAAATTAAAAACAGGACTAACAAAAACAGCTCTCTCTTTTCAAGGTAGAACTCAGCTCCTTTATGCCAGCAATGTCTAGTGGGTTGCCTTCCCTGGATGATATCCAGGGCTCTGTTACAGTAAACTGGTCCAGTGTGATATCACAGATATAAAAAATATTCCATTTTGTATCAAAACTAGGCACATGCCTTATATTTATATGAAGAGAAGATCAACAGAGCTGAACACCTTTGCTCTCAACTACTCATCTCTGGCCTTCTACATGGGGAGAAAAATACATTATTTCTAATTTGTAACTGCAAGAGTCTAATTCAGGTTAGATGGTATTTGAAAGGAGGGTGACATCACACTTGGGTCAGTATTGGTGGATATCTAAAAGCATAACCTCTCATTTGTATTGCTTTAAAATGTACACAGTATAGATGTAGATTAAAAAAAACAAAACAAAACAAACAAAAAAAAAACCAACCCTACCAATTTTTTGTGGCGTTGAACCAACTAGAAGGGGTGATGAAAGGTTTTATCAAATGAGATCTATCGATACAAATTTCACTGTAGAGTATGTTTTAAACAAATGTGTCTTTTTCTTTAAGTATGTAAATCCTACACTGTAGGCTTTTTTTTTTTTTTATTTTATTTTTGTAGTGGTAGAAAATGTTGAACAATTGTCCATGAGCATGAGCCAGTGGTTCATTGCTGATATCCCCAGAATGCCAATATTTGCAATGCAAACAGTTAGTACAATTTCCCAGTTCTATGAAAGGCCCTGACATATCTGCCTCAATGTCTGGAGGCTCTGCTGTATAACCACAAATAGTCTTTCCATTTTCATGTAACCTTTTGATACAGTGGCAGCTGTATTAAGCTGCATCTGCCTAGCAATTCCACATGCCAGGCTGGTTTAATTGGTTTTAATGCCACAGAAAAAAGCACTGCTAGCAAAATACCATCAAATCATTTTCATATTGAACCTCCGTGGTCCAGTAACCTCCCCTTCAACCACAGCACCATTGTTTTTGCGAGGGACATATTCAAGGTCAATGCTGGTTTTGTGTTTGCCTTTCCCTCGGCTCCACACAAAAAGAAGGAGGAAACAAAATAAAACCACTCCAAGGAATGTGAAACAGCCCATAGCTGTGGACACCAATATTGTCTTTAGGTCCAGAGAGAAGGTGTTTGCATTAGTTCCATTGGAACTTGTGTCATTGGAGTCTGTCATATACATGGGGGTCCTGTTGGCGTAAAGGAAACGGTCTGATGTAAACCCCTTTACCATAAGGGAGGCCGAATAGGTGTCATTCCCAGCTGCGTTACTTGCAATACAAACATAGATCCCAGTGTCCTGGTCTTGAGCAAATCGGATCTCCAGGGTGCCATCTCCTAGCACAGTGGCTCTTCCATTAGATTTAGCTGTGATCAGCCTCCTACGTGGGGTAACCCAGGATATAGTAGGTTGCGGATCCCCATCAGCATTGCACATCAACTGCACTGTCTGCCCTTCTTCCACTACCAGATACTGCAACTTTTTGTCCTGTATCTTGGGCTTCTTACAGGTGAAGTAAAAAGAAAGAGCTGTGCTGTGAAAGTCTTTGAATGACCTCTCTTTGACACTGTCTGGGCCAGCACATATTGGTGGGTGGCCGCCAAACTGCAAAGTGGGTTGCCTCTGTAAAATCCAAAGGAGACGGCAGTCACAGGCTAGAGGGTTGTTGTTAATGCAGAGGACCTCAAGGCTTTTAGGAGAATGGAATACATTCTCTTCTAGGGTTTCTAGCAGGTTTTGGGACACATTAAGCACGCGCAGGAATCGGAGCCCTTGGAAAGCATGTGATTCAATGGTACGCAGCTGGGCCCCCACCATGTGGAGTTCCTGCAGGCGCACTAAATCTGAAAGCATGCCTGCTTCGATGGTGCTGATAGGATTGTAAGAGAGGTTTAGATGTGTCAGGTAAACCAGATGTTTAAAAGCAGAATAAGGTACTGCGGACAGATTGGTGTTGGTGATAGAGAGAGAAGTAAGGTTGAGACCATACAGGCTGTTGGCAGGTAGCATGTCCAGGAGGGGCCAGGCCTCTATCTCTAGGTTTTTCAGGCGAAAAAGTCTTTTAAAGGCATATGCCGGCAAAGCATTAATGTTGAGCTGTTTCAAATGCAGACTGATGAGATTGTGGAGGTGAGAAAGAGCTTCTGTTGGTACAGCTGTGAGGTTGCATCTTTCCAGGGTGAGCTGCTCCAGGCTAAGCAGTCCACTAAAGGCCCTGTGTGATATATAAACCAAATCATTGTCCCCAACCTCCAGGGATTTTAGGTTATGTAGATCTTGGAACATGTAGTCGAGCAAAATGACAATCTTGTTTTCACTTATATCAAGCTTTGTTAAGTTTGACAACCCAGTGAACACCCCAAGGGGGACCAGTTTCAGACGGTTTCCTTTCAGCCTCAAGGAGCGTAAGTGGAAGAGGTTGTTAAAGGCTCCAGGCTCCACATTGGCGACTATATTGTCACTGAGGTCAATCTCCTCCAGCAAAGGGTAGGATGTAAATTCTTCAGGGTTGACACTCTTCAATCGGTTCTTGCTGAGGTCCAAGATTTTGGTCTCAATGGGAATGCCCTCTGGCATGGACATCAGACGCCTCCGGTGACAGCTGACAGACTTATTCTGTGCTGAGCATTCACAGCGGGCCGGGCAGCCTACGGTGGTGCCTGTGAAGACTAGCAGCACAGCCAGACCCAGGAATGGCTGCCAGCATGATACAGCTGTGTGATGCATGACTCCACTGATCCAGTTTAACACTCCGTCACGGGCCTGTGGGGATAAGGATGGGAAAGGGGAGAAGTTAAGTCTGCAGCTAAAGAAGATCTCTGCCAATTTTACAGCACCAGTTCAAGGCAGGCACATGTGTTTTCACTAGAACCAAAACAATAAAACCTATTGTGAATGGTGAGAGCAACAAAAAGCAGATTTTCCCTTACTATCACCAGGCTTGTCAAAGGGTTTGTTTATCCAGCGTTTCCGCTCCAGATGTAAGAGGAGATAAACTAGCTTTTCCTATTGCAAAAAGTAAAGGGGGATACGTTTTATTCTTTTCTCACTCTTGGTGTGTCCCTAGACATAAAGCAGAGATAAACACTGTACACTCTGCAAATAGGACTAATCATGTTTATGATAGGTTTACAGCATTGGGCCTCTGTGAGGTTATACGAAACTAGATTTTTGCCTTTCCTATTCACAACAGCATCTTAAGGCAAACCTTAATGATGTATTATCTTCAAGAAAAAGAGCTCCTTGACAATGAAAATATTCCTTATAATGTTTATTGCATACATTATAGCTATAAACGGAGCTTGTTCGCACATGCACATACACAATGGTTCAGATGAGGAAGGAAGAACTCATTCACCTCTAATTACAATTCATATTAAGGACAAATTAATTCTTTGCTTTTACTGCACAGAAAGATTTTACATGATTTTTAGAACCGCACACCTGAGAAGGTTTTATAGAATATATCTTTGTACTTCCAAGACATCGAATCTAACTCTGAGGGACAAAAATAACAAGATAAGATGAGCTGGCTGTGTTTAAGCAGCACAGTGTCCAAAGAAGCACAAAAGATTCCATGGAAATAGCAGTTAGTAAGAGATTTATTCATTTTTGCCTTCAGGTTAAAACTGGGGATAGGAGAAGACAAGATAACCTCTATTAAATTAACTACCCCTCTCCAAAGGTTCTACTTCACAGGTTTAGTCACCAAAGGCAAGAACTTTTTCAATGAAGGTGACTAAACGAAGACACTCAAATAACCCATTTCAAAAGAAGGAAAAAAAAAAATCAAAAAAGAATACTGAAGGAGCTCATCAAAGGAGGGTGTGTCTGAGACACTTACAGAGTAAGTCATGCTGCAAGCAAGGACTGGGGAAGTGCCTTAACTCCTGTGACACAGCCAACTGCATGAAGCCACGTGCTAGTACTGAGAGTCAGGCTTCATAACACTTATAAAACCTACAAGCCACCTCAGGCCTTGCGAGGTCTCTTCCAGATTGGCTAATTTGAGTTTTATTTTAGTGGTACTTCTACAATTATTTACATAACTCTTGCCTGTAACTTCCTCTCAGGTCTGGATAGACGACTATCACCCAGCTGGTCCTACACGGAATGACGAAATTACCTAGTGCCTAGGCATTTGCTGCCTGACCTGTGTCTTTGTCCTTTTAGAATCATCTGGCTAGGGCTTAAGAATTTTTCAACTTAATTTTGAGTCAAGTTTTGTTTGTCTGTGTGCAGTCATGTGGATTGTATCATGAAAGAAATCCCCCCATACACACAGAAGGATTCATAGATTTAAACAAATATGGTATAACTAAATTAGTGGTGCAAACAGACAGGTATATTAGCAAATAAGCTGTCTGGAACACATAAAAATAATATTGAGTAAAACCCTAGACTGATGAAGAAACTCCAACTAGTAACTGCTGCAACACCACCACATTCCTCTCACAATCAATTTGGGATGTGATAACATATAAGTCATCCTGCCTGGGGGAGGAAGGCTGTCCTCTCGGATTGTGGATGATAAGAAGGGTGGGGATTCAACACATGAGAAAAATAGTAGGTACTTGGATCTGCTTATGTTACTGTATCATTAACAATTCTCAACAGAAACTGTGACTAAGTAATGAACAGCTGTTGTGCTTTGACTGTTAAAAACTTAATTGGGTGAACAAGAAATTACCTTGGAGCTTCATAGAAATAGTGTTCTCTGATTGACCATAGATGATGGTGCACATATTACTCCTCTCATAACTGCGGAAGAATATAACCATTGAATGACATAGCTTCTTCTTTCTACTCTAACATTTCTATGCAGAAACTACTAATAATAGGCAAATTGCATGCTGTTTTTGTGATGTAGTCTGGGGACCTGGATGAAGACTATGCTTCATTATGCTACCTATAAAAGCACATTTCAACTTTGTCCTAGAAGGATAACCTGCTGAGATTCATTTAGTTTTCCCCTTAAGTTGTAGTCTTGCAGGTAACTATTGCTAGTTATGCCCAGCTGTGACAAAGGTTTTCAGAGATAAACTTCACTTCATTAGGCACTAAGTTAAAACTAGAAATCTATAGGGGTCTGTGAGCTAGGTGTTTGCAATGAATTCAGACCAAAGGGGCTTTCAGGTTCCATGATCAGAGCTCAGCCTGTGAGGTCAACGCTTTCATACTGATGCTTCCAGCACACAGAGAATTAATTTTCTATCTTATTCACCTAACGTATGAAGCACAAAGTAAACAGGTTCAGTGGAAGACAAGCACCCCTGGAGTGTTCATTTGAGACAGCAGAAATATGAAATGTTTTTTGCAGCTATTCAAGCCAGCTGGTAACTAAAACTTTTGAGGAGTATAAAGTAGAAGATGGACAGTATAAAAGATGATAAAAGAACTTTTTTTACTGTGGCCAGAATAAAGTAGTGTTAATAAAGCACTTCAAGCATTAACAGTTGCCTTCTTCAAGTCCATGCACACACAGATGAGGGACTGATTATGCATTTATCTGTAAGACTGCATGCATGTTTGTGTATGCAGGCAAGCAAGAGTCAGAACTGAGATTTAAACTGGAGTAAATTACACACCAATAAAGAAAAAAATATATTCAATCACAAGCCAGGAAAACGAAGATTACTTGGATCAATAAATATAGGTTAGAAAAAATATAAATTAAAGGGATAATTTCAATTTACGTTGACCTAGATAATAATTCAATACTTTAGGCTAACCACATCTGAGACTATACCCTTAGCTTTGAACTGCTTTGTGCAAAATGACTTTTTCTTCATTATGCAAAGAATGTGATCTTACCTCATTGTACAAATAATGAATGAAAGATAAAAAGGTCTAGCAAAGCAAATATGGGCAATTTAAAGATTTCTGACTCTTTGCAGGACAGGATGAATGTTGGAAGAAGCTGATAGTGAACTTTGACCAGCTATTGCAGATGCTACATTTAGAATTTGGCAAATGCGATGTGGTGTTTTCAGAACATTTCTTTAGACTTATGGGATGTTAATTAATTGGCAACCTCATTGGCACTGTGCCAAACTGTCAGTATTACTTTTCAACACCACATCTTTCATTCCTGCTGAAACAACCAGCACTATATACTTCATCTTTTGCCAGTATAAGAATTCCCTCTAAATGTTTGGAGGATTGCCTCATTATCCTTCTTTGCATACCTCTGTACAACTTTTCTTCACTGTGATGCACACAAGAAAGTAAAGTACAGTGCATGCGTACAAGTATATATATATACATACATGTAAGTTAAAAGCATCATCTTTTTGTTCTGTGATTGTTCCACCCTTTATACTGTGGCATACTTCTCTAAAATTATGGCTTGTTAGCACAAAATTTCTAAGAATATAATAAATAATTATGCACTGGCTATTTTTTTATGCTAGAAAGTGACTATGAGAACATGTAAAATTTTCCTGAACTTTCTGAGGTATTAATTAAACTTTGATACACTATGGGCAATGAAATATACCATGGGCAATGAAATATACCATGGTATTCCTTATTGAAAAACAAGAATTAACTAACTACCTCCTTATCTGTCTTTCTCTGGCTCTGTTTCTTCAGTCCAAAGTCAAGAGTCAAGTTACTGTTGGCTGATGCTCCTTTTCAACACAGGATCTCAGTAAAAGTTCAGCCATGCAATTAAGAAAGCTCATTAAAATTATTAATTAATACTTCCATGTGATCTCACTCAAACCAGCCATCTCTACTGCTTTGAAATGCAAATCATTTTGTACAAAGTTCTGCACCTTTGAATCAATACTTTACAAGAATGTCATATACCGTACCCCATAGCTTTTAAATTGAAGAGCTATAATAAAGAATAAATAAAAAGTAACCTGATAATCCCTCAGAATGTAGTACAATTTTAAGTATCAAGCCATGCCAAAGTGCTATATATTGTATCACTTCTCCCTCTCCCTCTCCCTCAGACTGATCTTGAAGCCTTTATAGTTAAAAGCTGGAGTGCACTTAACTAGGCTCCATTTGATGCTCCAGTACTGTGTGGGATCAGACTTTGGACAGAAAATATGAGTCAGAAGATCTGTTTCTGTCATTAGCTGCACGTTTGACCCTCCAATTTAGTATTTTTGATCTCACCTTCCCCCATCCCCTCTCCCCTCACCTTTTCTCCCAGCCTTTAGGACAACAAAAAAATCCAGTGGATCATACCAGAAATCAATTTTTTTTTTTTTTTCATATACTGAGGTCACTCAACACATTCTCTTATAAGATTCAGTTATTTTACTCACAACCTTATCTTTCAGCTACCTATCACAATGATTTGGAAGAGCAGATGATCTGGCTTCCCTGCACTCCTCTCTGATTCTGGACCCGACCAGGTGAGGGTAGGGAGGGTGATGAGTCCCTCCTGCTGCACTGCGACAAGGTGGAAATTGTGGCAAGTTTTGCCCAGGAGATGAATGCGAACAGGCTGGCACTATGACAAACAGATGATTTTACGGACAGCCAAAAGAAACATGAAAGCATTAGACACTTGTGAACGCTCTTACAGTGAGAAACAATACCACAGGAAGGATGAGTGAAATCCTGACTGGCATTTTCTGATGAGATTGTGCAGTCCTGTCATTCCTCCCATGTAGTCTTCCAATGTAGGAGCCAATGCACAGCAAAGGCTTTGCATTACCAGGTCTTGTGCCAGGAAATTATCTAAGCTTTGAGTATGGATCCCAAGTTGTGTCATAAGCCAAGCCAAGCCTGCCTATATGCTCTCCAAAGGAGGATTTTTTTTTTTTTTTTTAAATCAGAGCATCTCAAAAACGATTCAAGTGTGCTAACTTCCCTGCCTTTTTAATCAAGCTATTTTGCTTATGCAGAGAGTTTGTTCTCCTTCCCTTCATTGATCTCTTAAACTTCTCAGTGTTTAAATAAAGTGCAAAACACTAAGTAGCTGTCTATCTGCATTCCAATAATTAACAGATTACAAGAAACCTTGAATAGCAACTGCAGCAGCAACAACAAACACAAGTCTGTCAATTCATTGAATTGGAAACAAAGTTTTGATTCAATTTCTCTGCAGTCCTGGCTTCATTCTCTAAGTCCTAAGGAAAAGCTTCATGGGCTAACAACAGCCCAGAAACGACAGGCATGCTACCTTTTTATTTTCCTTTTTTTTTTTTTTTTTCCCAGAAGAAACAGTATTTTTTTTCAACAACACCCTGGTTATACTTCTAAGACTGAGTCCCATTATTATAGACATGATACAGAAATAAACAATCAAAAAACTCAGACCAAGCAAACCCAAACAACCCCAGACAGAAAAAAACCACAAACAAACAAACAAAAAAAAAAACCCAACAAACCAACAATCAATAAAACAAAACCAACAAAAGCTAAACAAACCAAGAAAACAAACCCCATCAACCAGAGAAACCTTTTGAAAGGCATAAACCCTATTATTTTTGTAAGACTGGTTAAAATCTTTGCACCAGGTGTTATAAAACTAAACAAGAGTGCATAGTTTTTTCTCCAATTGCTTAGATTATTGTTTGAGTGAAGGTGAAAGAAGAACAGAAACAAGTGTGCCAAACAACAGAAGGTAAGAAAATCATAATGGTAAATTCATATGATTATGCAAATTACAAGTACAAGGGTTAGAAATGCAGATCGTCTGAAATTAAGCAAAGAAATGAATCCACCAGTACACATTCTGTTTCTAACCCAAAGTTTTTAAGATTGATTTACCAATTTATTGCCACAGAGAAAGAAATTTGAAGGAAAAGATAATAAACCTTACGGATTATCTCACAAGACATATTTATGCATAAATAACAGGAAAAGGAACTGAAGATATTTGCAAGAATTGTACACAAAAATGACACTGACGGTAAATTGAAGGGAAAGAAGTTTACAGAAAGCTTGTATGAGGAGTTATGTGAAGGGGTGTAGAAGAGGTTTGAGGTAAAGTAATATTCAGATTTTTTTGCATAGATTAATGATATAAGTCAACTATTCAAGGAAGGTAAATCTACTATGATACCCACACAACTAATTGCCTTATAAAATTTGAAAATATTTCCAGAGAAACAGCTTTTGACAAAGAATTCTTAGTTGAATAAATAAAGCTACTGTGATTAGTGTATCTTTTCTGTCATCTATTCCTTCCAAACGCAGAATCAAACTTTTGAAATGTACGACTGCTTATGCCAAGTTGTTCACTCATCTTTAGTAAACAGGATCTCTACTTCACTGGTGAAAAGTGATGTCACTAATTGCTGAATATTCAGTGGCAAAAAGAATAGCACTCTTAGGATGATTATAGATGTCTTGATGCACCTAAAGGCGGTAACACAATAATGAAGAAGGATACAGACTTGTGTCTCTGAAAACAGTGAAGCTTCTTGGTAGTTTGACTACATTACATTGAGGCTGCTTAGTAATGGAAGAACACCCAACTGTTGTATCTAAACTCTATACCTACACTTGCCGTTACGTATATCTGCATGGCAGTTCACTGAGTGATGTGTGACTTCATAATGATGCATACTATATCAAAAGAGTCCACATTTTTCTGAAGTTGCTTTAATCCTAACTAATACTAAGCAAGAATTCATCACGCTCTGTTTCACTGATGATTCTTGAAAGATTTTAATATTCTAGATACCGAGAATGACTTATCACAGGGGATGAAATGCAGTTACTGTGGTACAGGAAGGAAAACCATATGACAGCAAGAAAAAAGCTAAAGCTGTTAATCTTGGAGAAAGCATCATTCATAAGTATAAAATCCTCTTGCAAGTTAGGATTCATTATTTCAAAGAGGACTTTGTGTTTCACAGTGTACCAAGGCATGTGAACCATATAAAGCTCTGCTGCCATGAACAGGACGCTGAACAAGAGGATGTTAAATATTATACTTGCTTTTCTTAGGTACACTAATTAATTCAGTCTGAATAAATTAACTCAAAACTAAATCAGTAGGAAGGCTAACTGCATTGATTAAAGAGAAGGAAAAGAAGCTTTTGTCAACAGCAGTTCTACATTTAAATATTATCTTCATCTTGGAAAAAACAGTCTTTCTTCTAAAACTCTTTGGGCACAGAAGTAAAAATTACACCCCCATTACCTGGACAGTATATCTTATGTTGAAAAACAGGGATGGAATTCCCTCTGAAATTTTAATTCTAACATTTAGCTACTCCTCAGCTTAAATGAGCGAAGATCTTGATGATGGAAAGCTAATGGAAAACAAAAAGGAAGATGATTGAAATTTAGGCCAGTATCAGGCTTTTTAGGGCTCATACCTGTAAGCACAATTAAATCCCACTTCAGTAATCTGTTTAGGAAGCCACAAGCAATCTACACTGGATCCAGGAAATCACAAGAAAGGTTCTTGATATAACTTGTCATAAATGGATGTTTCGTTCAAATATCTGCATGTTAAAGTCCAGAGATCTCTATGGCTGCTAGAAATAGCGAACTGTTTTGGTAATGTGCTGACTTTCGCCTTTTGTAAACAGACACACAGTGTTAACTTTAACAACACCATTTGCAAGGTTCTGCAAATTAGCATAATTTCATCTTTTCTAGATCTAATACCAAAAGATCTTGATTTTCTCATCCACTGACTATAGGAAATCTAGGTGACAACCTTGTTGGCTGTTAGGAAAGTCAGATGGCTTAATGCGTCATCTGCATTTAAGGCAGAATTTTTGCCCCCTTTTTTTTTTCCTTGTAGCTGCTCTGCGTAAATACTGAAAAAGGCAAAAGGAGAGCAAAACTGCAAGGTGCTCCACAGGGTATGGGTCTGATAGATCTGATTTTTAATGTCTGCCACAATCCTCTGACTGCAGTCATCGAGGAAGGTTTCAAACAATTTTAATCTACTCACTTTGGTCCCTGAATTTTTTTTATGACAGCAGCATGGAGTCCGGTGAGAAACCATGGTATGTGATGGCTAAAGTCTCTACACAGACTGTGCCTAGCAATGCTAAAAGATCAATCAGCTATTATTACAATTGCTGTTGTTGTTTCATAACACAATTCAAAGCTAATTCAGCCAAAAGACCCTATATTTTTAAGAAACCTTTTTAGCTATGTACATCTGAAAAACCAAAAGCATTTTTACAAGACTAACATTCATCCATCTTGGCTGGAGGCAGATACAATTTAAAGTTTATAGCTCCAAATATTTGAAAATGGTTAAAAATTGAACTAAGCTGTTCAATTAACTTTTGGTGCTAAGACAAGAATTTCAAAAGTTTGTGGGTACAGCATATGTGTGGTGGGGAGACAAGCAAACCTGTAACACTCGTAATTCCAGCAGAATGTATCTGGCTGATACAAGTTAAAAATTAAGCCCATCAAATGTGTGGTTTTCTTACACCTCAATAAGCATGTTCGCAGCTGTTCTACTGCACTGAAACCCTATCAGTCAAAACAAGGGGCATATTCTGTTGGGACTGTCTTCATACTGTCATATGCAAGGCCTTCAGGGTACAGCAAGGAAGCAACCTGCTGAGCTCTCTGATGCTGCTTTTTGTAGACTGCTGGAGTAGTCAGAGTCTGGAAAGACAGTACAGGAGCTACAGAATCACATTTGGTACATTAAAAATAAGCACACAAAAATAAACATGTTTCTTAGTCCTTTTCAGAAAGCCCTCTTGATACAATGACATCAGTTCAGAGTGGCTATCCTAGCAGAAAACTGTGGCCAGCACTCAGGGCTGGCACAAAGCAAAGAATGTATATATTTCAGCTTATTGGTTGACACTAATAGGTTATGAAGGAAGAAACTGTGTGATAGTCCCAGCTGTAGCTACTTAATGGCTCTGATAAGGAATATACCCTAAGGATAGTTGCACAGAGCTACAGCACTCTGAATTAAAATAGAGTTGATCATAATGCATAGATATGAGAGAAAAAGAAAATAGTGAATTACCTTGGGGATTTCCTGTTTGCTAAAGTCATTCTTAAATGCCTTTACAAAGACATAAAATCAGCCTGCAAGAAGGGTCGAGGTAGGACATTCAGAAATAAGACCTGACATGTTGACAGGTGAACAAGACACAACCATTAATCTCTGCTTTTGTCAAATCCATACTTCATGAAAGTTGCTGCAGATCTCGTCAGCTTGAGCTGAACAAAGCCACCATATTCAGAGAATGAGGAAGAGAGAGACAAAATGCGGAAGACACAAAATACTTGAAATTCGAACTTTTTCATCTGTGTCAGTCATAATGAAGCCCTTGATTTGATCCTGGCCCATTGTAGAACTCTTGGTGTCAGAGCAGTGCGGTAGGTAGCTTTCAAGTGAAGCGGTCAGAAAGATGCTAACTCTTGTATGCTTCACAGCCAAACTACTCTTGTCACATTTGAAACCCATTCTTCTGAGCATTTACTGCCACCCATTTGCTTGAAATCTGTACCCACATTTTCCAGGGTGCTGCCAGCAACTTTCCAAGAGCTTTCCAAACCCTGTCAATGGAAACTGTTGCCTAATGACTTTTGTGACTTGGTATTTATACCAAGTCCAGTTTCTTTGGAAGTAAGAGGGATTTCCTGAAAATCTGCATCTCATTCAGTTAGTGTCAGACCTGATGAAGGCACCTTTTGTACAAGGTAGAGCTTCTGCTGCTTGAATTAGTACGTATTTGGCAAATATTTCCTTTAATTATTAGTAAAAGGAATGCTACGCTTGCCTCAGATGCATACCTAAACTATACTCACATCACATTTGCTGTAGCTTTTTTCCTGGTTTAGATCTGCAGACTCCAGGTCAAAGATGAAGCTTTAGCTTACAGTATAGTTTCTATCTCAGCCTATAGCAGTACTGTACAACTCTACAAAACCAGAAATGTTTTTCTCTTGAAATTTTTTGTTGTTGTTGAAAAACTGTAGTCCAATAAAGTTGCTCTTTTTTTTTCCCCTTAAGATATTTCTACAACAGTTACATTACATTTAAAACATAATACTCTTTCAAGAAACAGTTTCAATGGATACTTTTCAACCAGTTCTATGCCCATGTATACTAGCACACACAAAAATGTACATATGTTTAGAAGTCTTTAAGACCATTGTTTACGTTGTCTGAAATAATGCTCTCTCAGAATAACACACTTGTCCTTGTCCTAAATAAAATAAATGCTAAAATATTTTTCTGTTGCTAGAGCACTTTCAGATGGCCTAATTAAAAAAAAAAACACAACAACAAACAAAACCTGAATGCTTGAGTCTGCATGGATACATCTATCCATAATGATATCTCAGTTTTATTCTTAATTAAAAGCTCATTAATATCAAAGCAAATTGTATGAAACTGAGATGAGACCATACCATTTAGGATCTTAAGACTGAAGACACCCATGCTATTGACTGAAATTCACTTACTCAAAAGCTTCTGTAAGTGCTGTGTGAAACAAAGTTTTTTACAACAGCAAACACTGATACACTTCTTGATGAGGGCTGTATGCAATATTTTACTCTTTCAAGTACTTTTTAGCTCTGAAATGTCACTTAGGCCAAACAGTAGCTGGAACAAATGAAGAAAAAGAGAACTAAAGGGGGTGGTGGTGGTAATTGGTTCACTCTAAAAAGTGTATTTTCACTATTGTTGGACATGGGAGCAGGGAAGGGGGTGCAAACAAGGAGGATAATGAACAGAATAGCTGTGCACAGATCTTCCTGCATATCCTCCAGTGGGAAGTACCTTGCATGTCAGTGTTATTTCTGAGCAGACACTGTTATAAGTTCAAAGTCTCTGTAAATACTGAGGAAAAATATAAGAGGCATTTGTTTTACTTGTATCCTGAGAAGAAGATTATGCCTTCTGAATCTGGAGGTGAAAAGATATCCACAAATCAAAGATTGCTGTCAATTTCTCTCTGTTCTGAAATACCTGACATGAATTTTTCCAGACTCCTTGACAATAAGCTATAATTCACTTCATTTGGAAAATTTGCAATCTTAAGCTTTATTACTCATCCTAATGACAAACATTGCTAGAATGATCTAGAATTATAGAATGATTGTAAAAGCAGTGTTTATTTGTATGTGTATGTGAAAGGTTGATATCAGCATATCCGGACACACTAACACCCTGATGTCCTTCTTCTACTGAGGTGTCCAAAACTGCAAATAGGACTCAAGGTGGAGCTGCCCCAGCGCAGTGCAGAGTGGGACAATCACCTACCTCAACCGGTTAGCTGTGCTGTGTTTGATGTACTTGAAAAAAGAGGCTTACAAAAGATGGAAGCAGGGACAAGCAGACTGGGAAGAATACAGGGATGTTGTCTGGGAAGCTAGGGACCAGGTTAGGAAAGCTAAGGCCCACTTAGAATTAAACT